>VMDR010012482.1:0-26533 GCA_007922815.1 Macrotus californicus | reverse complement strand
CAGAATTTTCTTTGGGACTGCAGTGAATTTACAGGTAAATTTATGGTGAATTCATATATTGAAAATATATTAATTGTGAGGCAAAAATACAGTCTCTCTCTCTCTCTGTACATATTCAAGTCTTCTTTAATTTCCAAAATAGGTTTTCTTAAAGTAAAGTCAACTACTGCTGACATATGGAAAACCAATTGATTTTGCATTTATTTTATAACTGCAGATTTTCTTAATAGTTTCAGTAGTTTCTCAGTTTACCTTAGATTACGTAGGTACACAATCATATTGTCTGCAAATAATGAAAATTTGCCTCCTGCTGCATTTTTGTTCTGCCTTGAAGTGCTGGTTGATACAGGACGAGTGACATTATGGTTTTATTAATAGATTATATAACTAATATAATTTTAAAATTATATACAGAATATTTATAACATAAACTATATATAATTTTTGTTTTATTTATAAATTATATATCATATACTTATTTATAAATTATATTAATTTTGTTAACTTTTATAAATGATGAAGTATAATATACTATATTATATAAATCAAGTTAAATATATTTCATTGTATATAAAATATTTACATTATATGTAGATGCATATCATATGTAAAATTATATGTATGAATATAAAGCACATATAATTTATATTCCTTTATGTTGTGCAAAAATTATTATACAATTTAATAATTATTAATATAGCACATGGTAGAAAATTATTAGTAACGCTGCATTGCTGGTGCTTCAAAAGCAGCATGACATTGTTGCATGTACAGGATGTTTTTTGCTATGTTGTTGATGATAAGGTTGGTTTTGTTTTGTTTCTATCATAAATGGGAATTTCTCTAGTCATTCACCTCCACATGTGACATTAGTTGTTGGTATAAGTAGATATTCTGAGGAAGTATTTCTCTTCTCTGTTCCACTAGGAGTGCTTTGTAACATGAAGACTGTTTTTAAATGCTCTTGACATGCATGAAAAGATCACATGGCTTTTCTTTTTAGACCTAGTAATGTGCTATTGTGTCTTTCCTGATCGCTTTGACTGTCTGGGGAAAAAGATCTTACACGGATTTTTTTTTAAATATTTTATTTATTTATTTTTAGAGAGGGGAAGGGAGGGAAAAAGAGAGGAAGAGAAACATCAATGTGTGGTTGCCACTTGAGTGACCCCTACTGGAGAACTGGCCCGCAACCCAGGCATGTGTCCTGACTGGGAATCGAACTGGCGATCCGTTGGTTCGTAGTCCAGCATTCAAACCACTGAGCCACACCAGCCAGGGCAGATTCTTTTTTCTGGAAGTTGCTCATATTTTATTTGAAATTTTGCGTCTCTTATAACATTAGTTGGAATAATGGTAGCTGCTAAACAAATCACAAAATCTTCGCAGCTTAACGACAGAAGTGTATCTTATTTATAAACAACCCAGAGTGTTTCTCAATGGCAAATCTTTCAGGCCCCATGGGCTCCTTTAGTCTTACTGCCCCACCAGCCCCTAGAGGAGGGTGGCAAACTTCCTTGTAAAGGCCTAGATAGTAAATAAGCTAAGCTGTCTCAGCTGTCTGTCACAACTACTCAGCTCAGTTGCTATAGCATGAAAGAAGCCATAGCAGAAAGTAAAAACATGAGCAGGGCTGTGTTTTAATAAAACTTTATTTATAAAAACAGAGCAGTGTCACAGGCCATGATGTGCCAACCTATTGTCCTCTGAGGGGAAGGGGAAAGAAAGAATGAAAAGGACCACACACATATTTAAAAACTCTGTAACTTGGAAATGAACACATCACTTCCACTCACGTTCCATGGTGCAAATAATACAAATAGTACATATGGCTGGGAACATTCTTTTCTGTATGAAAAGAGATTTCACACCAATGTGTCTATGCTGTGCCCAGGGGAACATAAATTTTGATGAACAGTTAATCCTCTCTTCTACGATGTTCCCAAATAATATTGGACTATATCGTTGCTGTTTTATATTCTCAGGTTTAAATGTCAGAGCTACATGTGCTTCACAAAGTGTTATAATTACTAGTACATATTTTTTCATGTTTGGGAAATACTTAAATATGATCACAATGATCAGTTGCTTGGAAACATTGCCTATTAAAATCACTGGGGCTCAGTACTTTTCTTAGGAGTAGTTCTTTGATAGCTTTTATTCAGTTTTCTTCATGGTTCTTCGTGTATTCAAATTTTCTCCTTAAGGCAATTTGTACAATTTAAATTTTTCTAAAAATTCTCACCATTCTCCCTGAATTTCAGTTAACCTAAAGTTGCATAAAGTATCAGCTTACAGTTGTTCCGAGCTTCTCTGAACTAGAGGTTATGCTCCATTTTTCATTGTAAATGTTGTAATTTGAGTATTCTCCCCTTCCTCCCTTTCTTTTTCATTACACTTGCTAAAAATCTTTTTCTTTCAGTGATTATTATTACAAAGAAGCCGTTCATGAATTTGTTCATGAATTTTGTTGGCTTCTTGTCTTTCCTTAAATTCTTTTAATTTGGCCTTACATCAAGGTTGTGACTGTCCTGGAGGAGAGCTGAGAGCTGAGAGGCAGGTGTAGTAACTGGCTTCACATGCAGGTGTGAAGAGAGGATGGAGGCAGAGGGATGGTTAAAAACAATGCACCCCATCCAGGTGAGTAATCAGGAGGGCATAAGCAGGAGCAAGGTCAAGGTCAATGGAACGAATAGAAGACAAATATATGAGGGATATTAACAAAATAAAAGTAATGAACAGGATGCGCAGGTGCCTGAAGGCAGGAAAGCAGGAGCCTGGTTTTCAAAGCTGGACTCTGTGACTTTGGCTAAATGGCCACTGAGTTAGGCAGTGTCTCTCTGGGCCTCAGTGGGTCCTCTCTGAAATCTCAACAATACTAATGGTTATCTCATGGGGCTTTTTTCAAGGTGTATTCAATTTTAAAATGTATGTAAAGCCTAGCCCAGGCACTGTGGACATGTTAGCACATTTCTTCTCATTTCTGACCTGCAGGACTTTGCACTTCAGCAAGAAAAGAGGCATGAAAGAAGAAAGTTATCACCTCTTGTGATAATCCCTATGAAGGAAATAGATAAAAGTCACAATGGCAATATAATGTGTACCTAGCCAAGGCATCCTGGGACATGTGGCTTCCTCGATGAGCCCTGAAAGGAGAGGGCAGAAACGAATAAATAAGGATCAAGACGTAGCACTGGTTAGGCTATAAAGGCATTTCAAATTGTATCTTAAAAGCAATAGAGAGGTTCAAACTTCTCTCATCACTTAAGGGAAAAATTCAAGCACTCTTCTAATTATCCAATAAGAGGAAACATAATTTAAAATGCTAGTACTAACAGTGAGCCGTGGGGAACCATTGGGTTCCCAGTGGGAATCGGCGCTGTGCTTTGTGTGAACAAGGCAGAGGTTTTGCATGTAGAAAGATCAGCTGAAGCGTGGACTCAGTAGAAGTGAAATGGAGTTACAGAGCTCTGTGAGGAGGGTATTGGACTTGTTTGATGAGGGTTGATGAGAGTCTGAACCAGAGTCATGGCTGCAGGTGTGGAAAAAAAGAGGATCTGAGAGATAATTGATTTTGTGTGATTAGATGATCAGTAGGCTATATCGGTTTGGACAAAGGGAAGAGGCAAAGGTGACATCTAGGTTTCCTTTTTTGGGCAGTTGGTAAATGGCAGCCATTCTCTAAGATAGGGACCGTGAGTGGAGGAGCAGATTTGGGGAGAGATGATGAATTCTTGTTTAACTCCTGGATTTGAAAGGCTCACAAGAGTTCCATAGGCAGGGGTTAACTAAGCAATGAGTGCTGTTAAACCAGAATTCAGAAGAAAGTATCAGTCTAGAGCTATAGACTTGGAAGACTTTAGCATGTATGATAATTTAAACTGATGGACTATATAAGATTGTCCTCTGATTCATTTATTTCTTAATATTTTTGGAGCATCTTCCAAGTGTCAGACACTATTGTAAGTGCTTGGGATATCTCAGTGAACAAAACATACAAAGATTTATGCTGTAGCAGTGGGGGAGACAGACAATAAACAAAAACAAATAATTACATATCGTAATAAGACAATACATACTGTAAAAACTAGAATTGATCCATAGTACAGTCAAAAGTGCCTACTAGAGTGTGGTTGGGGGAACGGAGGATGTATAAAAAGAGGGCTAAAATGAAGTTCTCGTGCAATATTTGGGACAGAGACGGGGTTTCTGTGAAAAATCAAGAGAGGAACGACTCCTGAGAGAGGTGGAAGATTAGGCTGACCTAATCCAAGGAGTCAAAAAGTGAGCACCAGTAATGGAGAAGTGAGCGCCTGTTATCAACCCATGTTTTCTTCACTGGTAATCTTTCAAAGTGCATGAGTTTTTGAGGGCAAGGCGATGTCATCTTATGAAATATCACAAATGCAGAAGGAGTTGCTGAGAGACCACCTGCAGAGACAGCACTTTGTGCAGCCTTTCCCATGGTGATGATGGTCCAACCACCTTCCTGTCACTTCTTGTGATCAGATCACCTCCCCTTGCTGAAGTGGTGACTCAGGGTGAGGTTTACTGTGTATCACTCTCCTGGTGTCTGTCTCTTTCCCCCCTCCCTCTATCCACGTGCCTTTCCAGATGTGTTTACATTTCTCTAGCTCTCTCTGCAGCTGTGTTTCTGTGTTTCTGCCAAGCTCTGAGCAGAATGCTCAGTCATTGTCTTGCTCCCTCCAGGTTTTAATAAGGGCCAAGTATTCTCCAGTCCTAAGATAAAAAATATATAAAATTTTTCCCAACACAGAGGAGGATAGTCTTTGACAGAGAAACAGTTGTTGCCCTACCATTTTTTTCTCATTCCCAGATGTCAACTCCTGTTACAGTCAGCTGAATGACAGCAGCATCTTTTCCCCCAAACTTCCCCTTCCTTCATGGAGTCAGCTAGCAATCCCACTTCCAGCCTGGAAGTGCATTTCCTGAGTCAAGTAGAATTCTGCAGATTCCAGCTGGCCGAGACATGGGCTCCTATGACTGGAATGACATAATGTAGAGGAACAAGGAGCTTTCCAAATGGACTTCCACATGAGGCAGGTTTACATCTCAGAGCATGCACCTGACTCCCTGTTTTTCTTCCATAGATCCCTGCCAGCCACCTCTCTCAGGCCAGCATACCGCACACAACAAACATGAGGGTACATGGGAGTGATGATTTAGGGGAACAGAAATCCCATGCTGGTGTTTAGCTTGTTCAGCTTAGGCATGGGTCATTGTTATTCAGTGATCCCTCCACTTACTCCAAGCTTGTTCATTCTCTTTCTAGTTATCTAAGTGTTTTCTCCACGTGATAAGACCATCCTTTAGCTACCAAGGAAGCTGTTTATTGTCCAGAGTCCTAATTTGTGCTTGAGGAAAACAGAACCCAGCTGTCTTTCCCAACTCTCCCTCAGGGGTCCTCATCTTGACCTTGGATTGAGCCAATTCCCACCTGAATGTCTGAGTCAGCTTTTCAGCTACTTAAAAAAGAAAATCAGATCTATGATTCTGGATATATAGCCTCATCTGTCCTCGTAGGTGGATGAGTTGTTTTTATTACCCTAACCCTTTAACACAGGACGTGACATTTCTAGTCCGCCAGGGCTGGTCCAGAAGTCCTCCATGCACAGCTGTCACGTGACCTTTCTAAGAGGCACTGCACTAGTCTTTGCTCACCTGTATCTCCAAGGCTCAGACTTCATGATAAAACAAAACTAAAAGAATCATATTTGCTGAAAATCCAGTCATCTCCGAGACTCTGGAAGTCCTGACACTCACCTATTCACTTTTAAGACAAATAGACAATAAGCCTGACCCGATTGTAGTCATTTGCTTTGGCTTAAAAAGAAAAGGTTTGTTTCAGAGTAACTTTCTTGTGGACCAATTCTATCATTCCATAATGAGAAATAATTTTCAAAGTACAAATCTTTGGGGGAAAGAAACACACTGAGGCATACATGAAAAATATTTCTCGGAGGAAGGTTCCAGGAAATGGGTGGGAAAAGAGAATTAGGGGGCCAGGATCTTTGGGGGGTAGGAGTGGTAAGAAGGAAAGTTAGCTAGTGTGAGCGAAGGTACTTGCACTGGTATTGGCCTTTGCTGCCCACTGAATGATCACAGGCATCCTTCAGAGTGGGCAGGGCATGCCCGAGTGGGGCCTGCAGCTGGGAAGAAGTTTCTAGAAACCTGAGAGGGTGCTTTGAGAGTGTGGGGTCCTATAGAAGGGAAGTGAGAGACAGTGCTGAACTATCTCTACACTCCTGGGGATCTTGGTGCCAAGCGAATTAGCCCCAAGAGCTACATCAAGTGCTTAAAACCAAGTTAACTGTCTTTCCCGATTTCTGTAGTCCTAGGATCAGGATCTGCCTAGAGATTTAAGGCAAACTTCTAGCCAGGAAACTGAGGAAAAGGAATCCTTGTTCCTTCAAAAGTCTACTAACATCTGTTTCCATAATGAAGGCCCTGATACCCTTCCAGAGCAGCGCAGTCAGTCTTTGCTGGAGATGCAATCCATCCTCTTCAGAACAGGGTATCTTCAGTGTACTGAAACATCTTGAGACAAGAGCCACATTTAAACTATATCTACCTTCACCTAGTAGCCTTCTCACTGAGGGGATGGATTCTGTTTCAGTCTCTTCCAGGAGGATGTGAGGGGATGATCTGCTCATGAGTTAAAATAGCTCTCCTGCCAGTCTCCAGCAGGGCCAGGCTCCAGCTTGCTAGCAGATAAGCAGGCACGGCCCATTTTCACATTCCTCTTCGTGGTTTCCAGCCCTTGGTGTGGGCCCAGCCGAAAGGTAACTGGGACTCCAATTATCTCACCCTAATCTTGGAATTTTAAATGTTTATGCAGAGGAAAGTACAACTGACTCATTCATCTAATCACTTGCAAGAGGGAGAGGGGAAGCTAAGAATCACCAGGCCAAGATCCCCAAGGGGCCAGTGCCCAGAGCCAGCCCCGGGGGCATAGCTGAGGGATGATATCAGGGCTTCCCAAAGCAGGTCCTTGTCATCACACCCCCAAAGTGTCTACAGGGACAATAGCCAGGGCACAACACTCCCAGAGAGCCTAGCACCAGGGAGATTGGAGCAGAGGCCCAGGCTCACAGCATGGAGGTGATAGACTTGGTTGTTCCAGAGGCGGTAAGATAAGCTGACCTTTGTCCCGGTCCACATGCATCCGACTTGAACCGGGAAGGAGAGGAGAATGTGGCAGTCCTTTCCTGTGGCACTCCTCCTGCTCTGGAGAAGGTCTGCCTCTGCTCTCCCAGAGTGAACCACTCAGGACGAGCCAGTTTTTCTGTCCCTGGAGTTGTGCTGACCTTTGCGAAGCTGACCACAGACTAAACTGCCTCTCGGGTGGCCTTTTTTATTTTGATAATGGTAAACTGGAGACAAGCAGACACTCCTAACAAAAACAATCTAACAATAACAGCAGCTAGAAATTATTGAACAGTTACACATCAGGGACTCTGTATTATAAATAACATACAATGTGCTTTACATATGCTGTGTTATTTTCATCCTCAAAACCCTGAAAGCTAGCTATCATTCTTCTTCTCATTTTATAGATGATAAAACTGAGGCCCCAGAGGTCAAATAACTTGCCAACAGTCGCTTTATGACTGAAGTGGTAGAACCAAGAAACAAACTGAGTCTGTTGGACTCCAGAGCCTGGCTTCTCATTTACCACACCGAACACCACCGACGTCACCTCAAAGGGAAGCAAGCCACTGCCATCGGGTCTCAGGGCCTCTCTGCTCTTATAGTCTTTCGGTTTCTTCACGCACAGAGTCTGGGCTGAGTACATAGCTGTATGTGGGCTCCTGCCCTTCCACCCCCCTGCCCTGGCAATCACAGACTCAAACCACTGGCAGCGCCCAGGGAGTGGTGAGTGGCTGGGGTCCTCTGCGGGGTCTTTTGGCTGCACAGCCCTTGACGGGTCTCAGTGTGTCTGTCGGCATATTCTGATCTGGCACGTTGTGCATTTTAGATGCTACACGGGAGTCATATTTGGGGCTTTGGCCTTCACCCTTTTAGTCTTTTATTGAGGTGTAAACAAGCACCCTGTATGTGGTTGTACACACTAATGGGTTCTTCACTGATTTAAGCAGAGGAACCTCTTTACATGATTGATGTCACTTGATAAAGTAGACTCTTAGAAGCTGTGTCTCTCCAGGGATTGGCTCCCAAAATAAACCTCTGCCCTGGCTGGGAGAGTTTCTCCCTCACCCTTCTCAGCCCAGCTCTGCTAATCACCACTCTGTCACTTCCCTTCCACTCTCTCCATTATTGCCAACCCCCTCCCCTTTTAATTGCCTGTCCACAGCTGACAGTCATTTCAGGCTCCATTTAATCCTGCCTCCTCCAGGCATCTGTTTGGATAGCCCCACACTGCTGGCTCCTTCATCTGACCACCAACAGCGCTCCCCAGCCTAGTCCTCGATGATTTTCCCGTTGTGTCCCATGGCCACAGCTAAATCACTTCCTTCTCTCAGTTTGCCATCTCTTTACCACATCACATCTGATTCTGCGTCTGCTTCTCTCTATTACTCTTACAATGGGAAGGTTGGAAATGAATAAAAGAATTGAGGAATGCTCTGCCTGGTACTGGGGAAATGGGACTGTTACTGATTCTTTTATTCCAGACACTTGACTTCTAGACTTTTCCACATGATTCCAGGGCCTCAATCTGAGGTCACCCAATGCCGGTTGTTCAAGTGCAAAGGAAATGCTGATGTACTGGTAGCAACAATAGGGCTTCCCCAACCCCTCCAGCCTTTCTCTGAGACAAGTCCCAGTGAGATCATCACCATCACCCTTCCCAGAATCTCCCACCTTCTCTGTTCTCACAATCAAGGTGTCACATTCAACCTCTCAAATCACAAAAAGTCAAGCAAAATATGTGGTGGAATATGGAGATGTCCTTTGGACACATGTGCAGAAAAAGGAGAGATATTGGCTCTTTTCTGTGCTCCCTCCCTCCAACCACCCAGCAGATCTTCCAGTGTGTTCCTAAACATAGTCCCTGGTATCCTCCAGGGAGCAGCACTGACTTCCCACCCCTCTGCTGTGGCTCTGAGAATCCCAAGGCTGGCCCTCCATCAGCCCAGTCTCAGAGCAACTGGGCGGACTGAACCTTGCAAGGCCCTCAAAAGGGAGATGAGGAAACATGCCCCCTGCTCTGACTTACTGGTCCACATAAGGCCTAACAAACACTGATTATTTTTATTATTGATGCATTATTGAGTGAACTACTGACACAAACTACTGTTCTTATCATTTACTGTCACTCCACTTGAACAGGGGGATGGCTGGGAGCTAAGAAGAGACACCATTCTCTTTCTCCCCTCCCCCCTAACAATCCTTCTTACATTTCTACTCATGTTACACTACTTCAACAATTTGGCAGTTTGGCTAATTCCCTCTAATTTGTACACATTTGAGATGCGATGCTCTGGATGTGGCAGGTGTGGGGTGGGGGGAGTCTGTCACCTGAAGTATCAACTGCACAGAGAAGACTGTACACATTTAGACTGAAGAAGTGGGGAGGGGGGGCATATGATAATGAAGGTCTCAAATGGGGGCCCTGTGGGGCAGAGAAAACCAGCACCTCAAGGGTCCAGCACAGCCACATGCAGGGGGCCCCTGAGGACAGGAATGGCGTTAGCTCTGGGTGTTTACCAGGTGGGTCCCCATGAAGTGCTGTGATTCCTTGCCTGGGGAAGGCAAAGCACCCACCTGCCCTCTCCAGCACCCATGCCCACCTGCCCCCAATAATGCATGTAATTGTTCTAACAGAGACAAAGCATTTAATCCCATACATGTAAGTAGGATTTGGAAATTTAAAAAATAAAAATAAAAAAACATGGTTTCTAAAGTGAAGAAATTTATAGATTGAGTTTAAAATGGAAGCATATTCAGGGAGGTAACTAGAAGGACCTTCCTGGGAAGATCTCAGGCCAATGATCCCTGGAGAAAGAAATATATACACTTTTTTTTCACATTCCATGAAAATGACAAATGCAGCTTCATTTGTGAAGTTCAGGCTTTGCTGTGAGAGAAAGAGAAGGGAAGGTTGTTAGCTAATTCTGGACTTTTAAAAGAGAAAGGGAGCTATTTGAGACCAGAGTACTAAAGAAGTTGGGGGAGAGTGACCCCTGACCTCAAAGAAAAAGCTGACATTTGTCAAATACCTAATGAAATGTCCCTGTTGAAAAATGAATAGATTTCTGATGCAAATATAAGAACATGGTAGGTTGTATTTATTTCAGTTGATATATAAACAGATATTTTATATTGTTCTCTGCACTTGTCTATTATTTCAGGTATTTTATAGTTAAAAAACTGCACTTTACAAAATAAAAGTTAAAAAATAAAAGTTCCCATTAATGCAATGGACAACTGTGTAGCTGCCACCAATAAAATAATGATTTTTAATCAAGGAAGATCTCTTATGTGCTCACATGGAAAGGTCACCAGGAAACATTCTAGAGTGAAAGAGCAAGTTTTAGAGCAGTATGTTTTACCCAGCCCTATCTGGGTGAAATGCTTTTTTAAAATCTGTGTGTATATGTCTTGCTATATGTATAGAATTAAATCTAGAAGAGGAAACAAATTACTCATGGGAAGGGGGATTATTGTGGGCATTCCATATGATATGAATTTTTATGATAAGCATATGTTACTTTTATAATCATAGAAAATAGCAATATGGTCCCCAAGCCGTTCCAGGTCAGCAGGCTACCCGATGGGCCAGCGACTGAAGTTTCCACCTGCCTTGTCCTTGTCTGGCCTCTTTCCTGATTTGACCCTTGGATGTCTGAGTGAGGGGCTGTGACAGATGCCAGCAGTGGTGGCGATGACAAGCCCCAAACCACATTTGTTCCATGACTTCCAGCTCCTCACTGCCTCTCCAGCCTGCAGGGTGAAAGCTCCTCTCTCTTATCTGCTCAGAGCAGGAGTCAGAAGTTCTCGTGGGTGTGACTGCAGAGTACTGGGCTGGAAACTTCCTGATAACACCCAAATTCCTTCAGAAGAGCCAGGTCTGTAGTCGGGCCAGATGAGCCATGCAGCCCAAGCACATCTTACAAAGTGCAGCTGGATAATAAAACAGATGGAACTGAGTGGTTAAGAACCATAAGGGACATACAAAGATGTCATTACAATCCTGTCTGGTCTGAGAACTCCTCTCCCCAAGCTAAGATACCTGTCCCGCTCCAAAGTCCACATGGGTTGCCGAGGAAGCAACTCTGCATGTGTGAGCTGATGTGGATTTCCAAAACAGACACAGAGATATGAGGAATCGAAAGAAAATTTAAATACTAGACAAATGAAGATGACCCTGACTTTTCTGAGATACATTTATGGCTCTTGTAAACAGATATGCATCAGTTGAATGGGGCTTTGGGACACCCTGGTGACATTAGCTACTTCTGACATTCAGGAATTTAAACTTAGTAGCTGTCCTAACTTGTCCTGTTAGCAGAGTTTGCTAAACATTTGTGGTGTGTGTTCTGCTTTCTATCTGAAGATGCACATGACACGCTGTCATCTCAGCTCTGTCTCTTGTTGTGAGACTGAGGGAGATGGGCACTCTCCCAGGGCTTGCTCCGTTGGCCTCAGTCTGTGTCCAGAGGTCCCTTTTCCATCTTTCCCCTTCCCTGATTTGGTTTCAGAAAGATATGTGTTCACAAAGAAAATATTCAGGAATGGATAAACCTGAAAATAAAGTTTAACAGGTAATGTAACTCATTCTTCCCTGCCAAACATCAATTTTAAAAACCCAAGTTCCCATACGGAGTAAATAGATGAGAAATGAAGTAATTTAAAATTCATCTTCACTCTTCCCTTGAACTGGATACAGATAAAGGAGCTAATCCTGATGGGGAAGGGAGTGACCCATTGAAGTATTTGATGTGCCTAAGCCACTGACCCAGTTTTGGATTTCACCCCTCAGGTAACCAGGTGAGTTTCTCCAAATCCGCAGATGCATTTGCCTTCGAGGAAGACAGCAGCAATGATGGGCTTTCTCCAGATCATACTCGAAACGAAGACCCTCAGGGCCCAGCGAGATCCCCTCGAGACACTAAAGCTACAGAGACCTCTTTGGCAGGTCCTCTGGGCACAATTCAGGTAAACCAACCACACCTCAGCCTGTTACCTCTTCAGTCTTAAAATCAACACAGTTTTGCATTGAGATCCAGAAGTATCTCTTGACGGCCTATTACCTCAGTGCCTCTCCTCACCCTTTTGGGTCCAAGGTTCTGTGTGTAGTGGCAAAAACCTCCAGAAAGCCCCAAGGGAGAATCCCAGGACCATCCCTTTTGACTTAATTTATGAGCATCCACTCTGTCAAGTAGATACCTTTTATCTCTATTTTTGTGGGGAAAATAAACATGAGGTTCACTGAGATTAGGTGCGCCACCAACCATGTCCTGGACAGAATGTGCCCAAGCAGGACTGGTTTCAAAGCCCAGCTTTTCCACGCACTAGAGGTGCTGGGTTATGAAGTGGAGGCCCATGCTGGTCCTGCCATGAGCAGGTTTCTCATGCCAAACCAGTGCAAGGCCCACTTCCAGCCCCAAACCCAGCACAGCACTCACCTCTTTCTGGAAACCCCTAAAATGTGAAGAATGTATATTGAAAATATTGTGAAAAGCACATTTATAAAGAACCGTGATGATTACTAACAGCAGCCACAGCCACGTGTTAGGGGCTGTGCCAGGGCCAGCACTAGCCACTTCATACGCAGTTTCTGTTGGCTACCATGGGCCCCCAGGCAGGGGACACTGATGCTGATTCTGACGAGCAGGAAGTGAGGTCCCTCCACAAGGCTGCAGAGCTGTGTGCTGTGCGGGAACACTGCCACACCCCGGGCCCCTGGAGCTGCTCCCTATAGAAGCCAGCAGGCCTACCAGCATTTCCCTCAGCCGGCATGCTGGTACTCATGGGGCCCTAAGAGCAGGTGTGGGGGTGTGGGGGTGCCGGCACAGGAGGGGCAGGACACCCACTGGTGTGGCCATGAGATAGGGGTCTCCGACCCTGGTTCTACAGCACACCCGCTCTGGGGAGGAGCCTCCAGAACTTCAGTCCCTGCCCTTTAGCCAGAGTTCACTCCTCTCAGCCTCACAGGAATTATTGGATGGACTGAAATTAGACATTATATCTGAAAATATTTTTTACACTATAAAGCACCATACAGGTATCAGGGACAGTTTGGTAATTATCATCCAGTGCCCTGTTTACCAAAGTGGTGCCACTTACTGGTCATTGTCATGCCCTGCTTCCCTCCATGGAAGTGAAGCTGAGGCTGCCAAGGAGAAAACATGGAAAGGGAAGAACAGGGAGACATAAAAAGCAGAGCCAAAATATGCACGCATCTACTGTGCAGGAGCTCGTAATCAAAGTGCTTTTCCTTCCCCTGCCTGCCGCAGCCAGTCTCCATAGCCAGACCTTTCTGATAACATCAAACAGTCTTTCAGACCATTTGTACTATTGTTCTCACAGCAAATTCCTCAGCCTCTGATGTAAGAACGGTTTGAGGAGAAGACAAGTACTTTTCCTCTGAACCTTAGAGAGGGGAAGAAGGGAACACTGAGCAATGCCAGGCAAAATGCAAGGATCATTTTGTCCTTTTACCTGGAAACCCCACATGACAGATGAAGACACTGAGGCTCTGGAGGAATGGGTCCTGCAGACCTTTGCTGGCAGGCACCAGGGCTCAGGGAAGGATCACTGCACATCCCAAAGGGAGATCCTGAGCAGCCCTTGCCCCTTTTTGTCAACGTCACAGCATAGGAATGAAGGAAAATGAGAGAAGAGGTGATTATATTTCCTTCCAAGTCTTCTGCATACAGAAACATGCCTCTCACAAAGGTTTGTTCTGACACTACACTCACTCACGTGCATATACACCTGCATATATATACTAGTGTACACAACATACCTACTTATACACATGTGCACATAAGTACACATAAACACACATGCATGCACAGAGACACACACCAAATACACATGCATACACAGAGAGACATACTACGGACCCATATACACACACATTACATGCACACACATGCACAGAACACATCACGTATCCATACATAGATATACACACACATATACACATTTCCTATATATATATATATATATATATATATATATATATATATATATATGCACACACATATACACATGCACACTACACACAGACACATACAGCTATACACAGAACGCACGCATACACACATGTTGACAGAGATGCACACACACACATTTTTTCCTCCATCTGCTAACACCCTGTCATCTAGTTGTTGTCCCACTTTCCCCACCATTTCTTACACCCACCCCTCCCTCTGCTTTTCTTTTTAATCCCATCACCAAGTCCAACAGGTGGACCTTGTTGCAGATAGGAGGAACCCTTACACAGGGTGACAGATGTCCCAGTTTGCCAAGAATAGACCAGTTCTGTACCTGTCTTGTGTAATAATTACTAATAATGACCCCTTTCTCTCCTCAAAATGTCCTCAAATGGTTGACAAGTTGTATATGTGACTCCTTCTCCTGGAGGAAGTAGTCTTATATGTACTTGGATATGAAGCTAGGATTAAAACACTAGAGCTGTGTGAGTGTGTGTGTGTGTGTGTGTTTGGGGGAGCTCTACTCTAACATTTCTCTGTCACACACTTGTTACTCTCATATTCTAAATAATGCTAAAATTTGGATTTCAGGATCTTACTTCTGGCTCAGAAAATGACAGGAACGACTCGGTCTCACAGCCCAGCAACCAGTCAGATGCAGGGAAACAAGGGCTTGGGTCCCTCAGCACCCCCAACCCCGTGCATGCTGCTGTCAAGGTATGGACGGGCCAGCCTCCGAGCCCTGCCTGAGAGCTTGCTCACAGAGCTGGCCCTGAGCAGGCACTGAGTTAGGTCTGGCAACACGAGGAGAGTCACTCTGACCCATGAATAGCTTAGTCCACTAAGAACACCACGTGACAAGAGTTGAGCAATGTGCCATCAGTGAATATGAACCAAGGTCCTATTACCTATGCAGCATCACATGGGTCTTCCCTGCAGAAGAGAAATCTATGCGTTTGCATTTCTTCGGAAGCACAGCTCAGCTAGTATGTTCCTGACTGAAAAGACTTCCATAAGCTCATCCTGGAGATGGACACAGCTGATTGTATGCACACAGAATTTGTAAGGGCCGTGAAATCAGTGTAGGGGAGCTGGCCTTTATGCAGGGGAGGCAGACCTGAAGGCCCTGCACGTGTAAGACCTGTGTCATCCAAGCCAATCTCCACACGGAAATACAGATAAAGGCAGGGATTTTATTCACAGGAGACACATAACTGCAAGCATTATATCATATTTTTGGTTTAAGTTTCTCATTACTACATCTAATAGTTCACAATGTTCTCTCCTCAATTAACCACATGGTAGTCATTTAGCCTTCTCCATAATGTTTTATCTCATAGAATTTCTCGTTGGCTCGGGAGCATGTCTTCTCACCTCTAGCACCACCACTTACAGAGTACTGAAATGACGCTTAGGAAATATTTTTTTAGTGATTGTAAACTGAGTAAGAATCATTGTTGAAGTAATAGCCCCACAGTCCCTCCACCGCATACACAAAAGTGGCTGGCAGGTCTTTCGGCTGCCCAGTAGAGGGCCCCACCAAACCTCAGCAGCTGAAACCCAGCTTACAATTCACTCAGCCCAACAGCTTTGAAATTATGTGACTGCTGATGACATTTGTTCATTGCAGGTGGAAGGAGGGAATGATTCACATTATTTCCAATGTCATATACAATGAAATTTTATTAACACTTCTACCATAGTGTTAAATTTTCATGATTCACATTAGTAAAGCCTTCAGCCTCAGTGTAGTAAGAGAATGTGATCGTTGCCCTGAGGAAGGACAGGTCAGTTTTAATAAAGGGCGGGATTGGTTGTTCATGTACGAGCAACATTTTCTGATTGCTCAATGCCTGTGAACTCTCAGTTGTCCGATATTCATCATCTCCAAATTAGGAGGATACTACTAGGGGGCATCTCAAAGAAGGAGGTAATCAAGCTGGGGAAAACCACCCTGCCCTGCTGACTCTGTGAGGTTTATGTGAGGCCAGTGATGGAATGAAGAGGAGTGCTCTGAAAACTGTAACATCTCTTACGTGGTTGGTGCACATCGAAGCTGCATAACACAGGACTCCTGCCCTCAAGGAGCCTATAGCCTAGCTGGGTATCGTAGCCACTCAGTGTTTTGAGCAAGTAAGAAAAATGTGCCCCAAAGGACTTGACATTTCTCCAAAGGTAACGCAATTGCCAATAATCACATAGAAAGGTGTTCAATGTCATTAGTCATCAGGAAAATGCAAACCAAAACCCAAACAAAATACCATATCCCACTCACCAGAATGGCTGTAGTCAAAAAACTAAAATGAAAATGGCTAGTGCTGACGATGCAGAGAGGGGAACTCCCCTACACTGCCAGCAGAGATGTAGAACCGTGCAGCGGCTATGGAGAACGGCAGTAGTTCCTCAATAAATGCGGTGTAGAATTACCATGTGACCCAGTTTCCACTCCTGGGTATGTGCTCACGAGAACTGAAACCAGGTGTTCAAACGAAAACTTGTGCACCAATATTCATAGCAACGTCATTCACAACAGTCAAAAGTTGAAACTAACTCAAATGTCCATCAGCTGAAGAATGGGTAACCACGTGGCCTATCCGTACGATGGAATATTAGTCAGCTATAAAGAGAAATGAGTACTGACACATGACATACCAGAATGAACCTTGAAAATAGTGTGCTGAGTGAAAAACGCCCAACACAAAAGGCCATAGTATGTGATTCCATTTCTATGAAATGTCCTGAACAACCAGAGAGAGAAAGCAGGTAGGGATTTCCACAGACTGCAGGGAGCAGGAAATGGGGAGTGACTGCTCAGTGGGCACAGCGTTTCCTTTGGGGGTGATGAGAATGTTCTGGAACTAGACCATGATGACACTTGCACAACATTGTAAATGTATGAAATTCCACTGAATTGTGTACTTTAAAATGGTCACTATGGTGATTTTATGTTACTTGTATTTTACCACAGTGTAGAACGAGGTTCCACTCCCCAGGCAGCCGCAGCCCCCACCACAGGCCAGCAGCCTAGGAAGCAGGATGAGGGCTGGATTTCAGGCCCCCTCACCCCTCAGTTATCAGGCAGCCTTGAAATGGAAATGCAGCATGAGGCCTGCAGATGACAGATACAACTGGGAGTTAGGATAAGCTTCCAGATGAGCTGAGGTTTGAGCTGGACTCAAAGGCTGAGCTGGAGTCAGACCGCAAGAGGTGGGAACTGCACACAGTAGAAAACTGCAGGGAGAAGAGGTAGGAGGGGTGAGCTGTTGGAGAGGGGAGGTTAGGCAGTTTAGTGAACAGTCTGCTTTGGCAGACTGGAGTGTGGGGCTTCACCTTGCAGAGCAGAAGGCGGCCGGGATGCTGTGTAGTGTGGCAGCCCCAGTGTGTGTGTGCGCAGCTTACAATGAGAACGCCTTTGAGATCACAGGCCACACAGTTCCCTATGACATTACTCTAACCTGCTTTACGCATTTACACCTGAGTCTTAAGCCACTGGACTTTGGATGCACCTCTGCTTTAGAAGGATGAATGTTCTCTCCTCAGATTGGCTGTGCAGTTCTGGGTAGGAAACAGAAAAACAAATCTACAACCTTATTGTCCTCTGGTCTCAGAAAGAGGGGAAACTATACAAGTCCATGAATTCAGAGTTCTAGGTGTTCAGTAGACTTTGCCCTCACTATGCAGAGAAAATAGTCTGATTTTAGTATCTTCTGGATGGCTTAGTCCTTGTGCTTAAAGCAACATGGAGAGTAAATCTTTTAGCTAGGCCCAGGGCTGCAGCTCCCTAAGATGAGGCAAGTCCTAGCATGAGGTAGAAACAGAAGCTGAGCTGGAGCAAAGCTGGCAGAGCTGAGACTGCAGGGCCCGCAGAAACTCCCAGGTGCGGAAAATGGACTCATTAACCGGAATGTTCTTCAATTAATGAGCAGGGAGAACTACTTGTGCTCACTATTCATTAGCCTCCAAAAAGCAGCCTCCTTGAGAAAAAACACAGAAGAGTCTTCAGTGGTGGGATGCGCTGAGTCAGAGAAAAGCCAGTGGTTGGCTCCTTTGGAGAGGTCACATTCAGATGTGTGTTTTGTGGTTAAAATGGGGATGATGCCCAGTCAAAACATGCCTGCCAGCTATTCAGGAGCCCCCTCTTCTGGGCGCTGCTGGTACCTCACATTCCCTCCAACTTTTCCCCAAAGTCTCCAGTCTTCTATTCTGACATCCATGTTCTTCATTTCAACCTTCTGAAATACACTCAAGATTTGAAAATTTACATTTTTCAACTGATCATGGTATGGATCTGTTGCTTCCTAACATATATTGGAGGCCTTTTGATTTTAGGGGAAGGTTATAGATATAATCACACTGTCCTCTGATACCTATTATTATTATTTCAATGTTATCTAATATCACCTGTATCTTGATTACTGAGATAGGAAGTAGAGAATGTTTTCTCCAACTTGCAGGTGAGGTAATTAAGATGTAGTAATGTAATTGTACCCCATTCAGAAATTTCTCTTAACTTCTTGCCCTGTACCCTTCACTTCTTTCAATGTGTCCAAGTCATGCTTCACAAAGGGAAACTTCCAGAAGGACCCTGGTGTGTGGTAAACCCTTCCCATAGTGAGTACAGTGTCATTAGTTCAGAGGGTATCACTTCTTGATTTTATATCAGGGTTTGGGGATGGAGTGAGAGGGACATTCTGTCTTACTTTTCAGCCTGAAGCAACAAAGCTTCTCATTCTGGATTTTCAAAGACAAGATTAATGTCATATAAGTTTATGTCATTTCTAAGTCAATTTACTAAGTGCTTAACTAACTGTGATTACATGTGTACATATGAAAGGAACCTTCTTACAAGTCAATCTCAGGATCAGAATGCATCCTTTATTAGGCCGTCGGCTGGCAAGAGGTGAAGAAAGTATTGTCACTGAAACCCAGATTTAATCTCACTCTACTCGAGGAAGAAAATATTCCATGAGCCACTTCTGAGATTCAAGACTCCCTACCTAAGGGGTGTCCTCTTAGTGTACGTCACTTGCAATAGGTTTGTTTAGTAGATAGCCTGATGTCCTGGAGATTGCACATTGTGCCTTTGCTGTTCTATATTTCTGAGATTCAAGAACATTGGTCAGACAAAACCTCCCCAAAGTATACTGTGATGCCAGTCATTCCCACCTGAAGCACATGGGTGTCTTTATCCTTTTGCAGTCCAAGTCCTTGAGTGACAGTAAGAACCGCCACAAAAAGCCCAAGGACCCCAAGCCAAAGGTGAAGAAGCTGAAATATCACCAGTACATCCCCCCAGACCAGAAGGCAGAGAAGTCACCTCCACCCATGGACTCGGCCTATGCTCGGCTGCTCCAGCAGCAGCAGCTCTTCCTACAGCTCCAGATCCTTAGCCAGCAACAGCAGCAGCGGCTCAGCTACCCGGGGGTTCACCATGCACCACTCAAGTGAGTCAGGAGGGTGGGGGAGTGGGAGCTGTACACAGAGGGGGAGATGGCTTCTGTCTATCTGAGGCATCCTGGGCCAGTGCCTTGAGATCCAGTGAGTCCCAGAGTGCATCATGTCCTCCTCTGGTATGTGTAGGATATGACTGTTCAGAAACCACGCACATCTTTTCAGGAATGTAAGGTTGGGAGGGAGCAAGCAAATCAATGCCCCTGAATGAGGGGCCTGCTTGGGAAAAGGGGAGGTATGAGCACTTGCAGAGTGAACTGTGGAACAGAGAGGAGAAACCATTTAAGAATGTATGCTGGAATGGTGAGCAATTCCAACACAGGTTACGTTTCTTAAATTGGCTCAGCACTCATGTCTTAGGAAGCAACAGAGCTGAATGACTGAATGACAACCTCAAAGGCTGACTTCCTTTTTTTCTTCTATTATAATGTTGTACACCTGTAATTTATATAATGTTGTTAACCAATCTTACCCCAATAGATTTAATTTAAAAATATAAAACTCAAAGAGAATCCATAAGATATTAATACTAGTTATCTCTAGCTAGTGACATTATGAATATTTTTTACCACTTAAAATCTTTTCCTTTCCTCCACAAATTTTCTAAAATAAAGATGTATTACTTATATAATGATTAAAAAAAGGAAGATTGACTTCTGAGTCCCAGAGTGTGGCCTCCATGCCAGGTCTCCTTTTCAATGGTCAGTCTCCTCCACTCTAAAGCTGGGAGGTGGGTTTCAGCTGTTTCTCAGTTCAGCCTCAGGTGATGTGGGCAATTATGCTGAGGACAGTCTCCCAGGCATGCTTCTGCCTCCATGGGACAGTGTACCTGCTAAGTCATACAGGGATATGCCTCGTCCACATGCCAGAGTCTCCACCACTCTCTCCTGTCTCCCCCAAACTCAGCTTGAGTCTCTTTTGCCGCCTGCCATCTCACCTGCTGGGGTTTTTCTCACCCTGCCTCTTCTGCTGACTTATTACTTGCCTGATCTAGTAAACGATTAACCTGTGATCTGATCTAAATACAGCATCCCCCTAAAGGTCCTGGTCACCCAATTCCAATGTGTGGGGGACATTTCCCAACCAATTCTCCAACATCAGCTGGGTGTCCAAAAATTCAACTTAATTCTGACACTAGCTCCCTGGAAATAGCATCAAATTCCACAGGTTAAGGGCTCAGTCCCACAAGACTGCCACCCTCACCCCCTTAAGATTCCAACTGCAAGTCCAGAAGTTGTCACCTGGGCTTATGGTCAACCAACTATAGATCAGAGGTTCCCACGACCTCCTCCTTGGGTTTGATTAGCTTGCTGGAGAGGCTCATGGAACTCAGACAAACATTTTACATACCAGATTACTGGTTTGTTATGAAAGAATATAACTGAGGAAACAGCCAGATGGAAGAGTTGCACAGAGCAAGGCATGATGAAAGGGCATGGAGCTTCTATCACTCCTCCAAGCCGGCCGCTCTCCCAGCACCTCCACATGTTCATCAACCCAGAAACTTTCTGACTCTCAACCTTGTGGGTTTTTACAGAAGCTTCATGACAAAGGCACAACTGATTGAATCATTGGCCACTGGTGAATTCAATCTCCAGTCCTTCTCCCCAACCTGGAGGTCAGGGGGTGGAAAGAAAATTTAACCCTCTAATTGCATGATGGATTCTCTTGGCAACCAGCATCCCTCCTTAGATAGAGTCCAAAAGTCACCTCATTAATATGACAAAAGATACCTTTGTCACTCATCACTTAGGAAATTTCAAGGTTTTTAAGAGCTGTAAGCTGGAAACCATATGAATACCAAATATATATGGTTATTTCTTATAAATCATAATATCACATCCACCTATATAGATCTGACTATATTTTAAGTGCCTCTTTTTTTGTTTATTTTTCAGGGAACCAAATGAACAGATGGCCAGAAATCCAAACTCTTCTTCAACACCACTGAGCAATACCCCTTTGTCTCCTGTCAAAAACAGTTTTTCTGGACAAACTGGTGTGTCTTCTCTCAAACCAGGCCCACTCCCATCAAACCTAGATGATCTGAAGGTATAGGATTTGACATGATTTTCTTCTTTTCTCTTTTTTAACAAATACATCAGTACATTGTCAATAACATTTTGACCAACTGATTTCTTGTATAGAAGAGTGGTTTGGGGAAGCCCATGGGAGGGACTCAAGGAGGTGACAGAGAGTTAACTCCTGGGGTTGAAGGCCCATCTCAGTGCTGTTGCTGGCCATGTAACCTTGGACTAGTTTCTTAATTCTATTGCACCTCAGATCCCTCATTTGCATAAGTGATTGATTGTGAAAATCAAATGCAATAATATATACATGATACAGCCGAGCCCAAAAAGCAGCTGTAGGGCTGATATGAGCTCTCAGCCAGAGGTCAGTTCCTTAGTGACTTTTCACCAAAATGATCAAATGAGAAAATAAGAACCATGTAGAGGGCTTTTCATAAATGTAAGTATGTTCAACAGATCTGACTAACCTTTATTCAAAGTACTTATTTTCTCCCAGTGTCTTGAATGCTAAGATACTTTCCAGGAGGAAATGATGAGAGTAGATGAAAGTCGAGTGTTTCTGGGAGAGTTATGTTTCTTTTTATTAAAAGAAATATCATTAAGTAAGGATGTTAGTCTTTATTTATCAAGATAAAGTGTTGGTAACTCTGTGTCCATTATATGATATAAAACAATTTACTATTATAGGAAATCCCCCAAACTGAGACCTTCTGAAATGTGTTAGTGATTTACTGCAGCTCACAGAGCACACGGACCTCAGGTCACTGAAATGACCCTGAGCTTTGAGTTGAACCTATTGCATTTTGGAGCAATCCTCAGGACTGCATGTGTGTTCATCCAGTATTCACAGAAGAACTGGAAATGATCAATGCAGTGCCTTCAACTTCTCTAATGCGTGAGCACCCCTGCTCCCTGTGATGCCTCTTTCCATTTTCAGCAATTACACCTGTTTACCTGGCTCCCACCTCATCTACTATTCTCCCCCAACAAAGGATCTTTTCATTGTTTCCAAAACCTAAATTCATAAAAGTCCCCATGGTCTTCACTGTGCCAGTGTGACAGCCCTTTCTCAGCCCTCACTTGCCACTCTCATTCCCATTCTCAGCCATTATCTTCTTTGGGGGGAGGTAGGATGAGATCATTTCAAATTAAAGGAAATTCTATGGCTGTCAAGTGCCAACACCTGGAATTAAAATGTATCTTGGTTCTTCTGTTTTTTCCACTTGAGTACAAGAGCTTAGGTTTGAATTTGGCAACCATAACCTGGAAGAGGGTGCTGAGCGTATGATAATACTCTACAGAGTGGTAGGTTCCACTCCCTGGATCATAAATTCATAGAGGTAAAAGCAGGCTCTCTCAACTTGAAAATAATACTACATTAAGTGAAATAAGCCAGACACAAAGAGACAAATATTGAATGAGTCTACTTATATGAGGTACCTAGAGTAGTAAAATTCAGGGGCACAGAAAGTAGATGGTGGTTACCAGGGGCGGGAGAGGTAAGAATGGGGAGTTAGTGTTTAATGGGGACAGAGTGAACAGTTTGAGATCATGAAAAGGTTCTGAAGGTGGATGGTGGTGATTTTTGCCTAACATTGAACTATATATTGAAAAATGAGTAAGTAGTAAATTTTATGTTATATGTCTTTACCACAATAAAAAAGAATTTTTTAAAGTAGTCTACCTCTGGATGGGAACCTGTCTCAGGTAGGACTGGAGATGCCTTGGCCCCAGAACAAACATAGTCCAGGTGTGACATGCCAGCTGTCAGAACCCCCAGCATGGTGTCCACAGGGTCATTGGCTGGTTGTAGCTATAATAATTAGCATAGGTGTTAGGAGATGATGTGATGATAGTGGCAACTACTATTTTTTAATATAAACTATCAGTCAGCCATTCTATTTAGATTTGTTTTAATTTTTATGCTGCAAGATAAGTTTTAAATGTGAACATAAAAGTCAAAATCTTAAAGAGGTTAAATAATATGCAAGTTAACCAGTTAAGTGACAAACCTGAGACTTGAACTTAAGTAACTGATTTCAAAGGTTTTGCTACTTCAGATGAGAATGGAAAGAAAGGGAGGGACAGACAGAAGAAACCTTAACTGGACTTCACCACTGGGTGTGTGGGAGAGGGGTGAGGAAGAAACCTTCATCCAGTGCACCTGGGAGAGTTACACCAGCGGCAAAAATTGGGAGGGTAGCTTGAGGAGCTGATCTGAAGGGGTGTTGGCAAGTTCATTCAGTCTTGGAAAGTTGCATCTCAGGTACCGGCAGGACAACAAAGAGAAAAAGTCTATCCACTTTCCATCTGTTATGAATATACTAACCTGGCTGAGCTCAACAGTGTTGTCAGGGATGGTCACAGAAATTTTGGAATTGTTTACATAGTGGAGTGGGTTGAAACTAGAAGAGTGAATGAGATAGAAGGAGAACAAAACGGAAAGAGTAGGAGGGAAGGATGGATGGGGAAGAAAAGGAAGGAGAGAAGAGGAATAAGGGAAGCAAGTGATGTGATCACACTTTGGGAAAGGAAGAAATAAGAGAAATTAATGAAGGTGACCCTCCAAAAAAGTAATCAGAAAGGTAAGGCAATGAAGAGTTTGGTTTCTCACTAAATACTTATAAGTGGTAATATCACAGTCTGCTTTTTTGTTTTTGTTTTTGTATCCAGTTTTTAACAAACTGGGAGAAGGGAGAGGAAGGGAATGTGAAAGTGAGTGGGAAGTTTAAAGGCTGGAACAGCATTTGATGGATATTAAAAAATAATGGTTCATATTTTTAGATGTAATAATGGCATTGTATTCTTTACAGTACACAATCTTTTAAAGTACATAATCTTTTAGAGATAAACACCAAAATATTTAAAGAATAAATTAAATGATTTGCTGCAACATAATTCAGAAAGTGTAAAGGAAGGGATGGCTTGAGTATAAATGAAACAAGATTGGGCATGAGGGCATGAGGTGATCATTGTTGAGGCTGGGTGACGGTTGTATGGGATTTATTATCTTTTTTCATCCACTTTCATGTATGTTTAAAATTTTCCACTATAAATAGTTTAAAATTTCAACGATTGAAACACCAATGAATATAAGAAAGGGGTATGTACAAGACTTTGTTCCAAACATTCTGAAATTTAAGGTAAACTGTACTCAACAAGCATTCATTTTATTTTAGAATTTGAGCTGCATTATTTAATAATGTAGTTTAAGTTATTCAGTGCTGGAACAGATTCTAAAAATAAATGCAGAACTCATTAATTTAAGTAATTTGAAATTTAAACAATGAGTTGCCATTTTGCACTTTTTCAAGCCAACAAATCTAAAAGAAAATAATAAGAACAATGCTAGCAAAACTGGGGGAAGAGAGGAGAGCACATTATGCCTGTGGCAGTGTAAGTTGTTGTAGTCCTTTTAAAATAACTTTGCTGAGTGTAAAGTAATATATATTCATTATTGAAATATGATAGGGCATAAAGAAGTAAAGAGCATTTTAAAAGATAGTTGACTCACAAATAGCATTACAGATTATATTTCCTTTTACACTTAACGTGCACATGGACATTATTTTGTTTTAAAATAATCATGTTAAAAATAATTATGTGAGCATAAATTTCTGGCGTGCTTTTTTTGTTTAACACAGGAACATTTTTCATAACTCTTAATAGTCAATATATTTTGTTAATTTTTAATAGCAGTCTATCATTTCAGTGATTCTGGTCCTGCTCAGGTTCGAGAATCACCCACAAAAAGGATGAGTGTGGAGAGAGTAGGAAGCAGAGCACCAGAGAGTCAGTGCATTTTGGGATGATTGGTGCTCCTAATGTCTGAACTTAGGCAGACGTCCGTTTTCTCATCGGTAAAGTGGGGACAAGGGCCAGGATGGAGTTTGCGGGGCAGCACAGTAGGTGCCTTTGTGGTTCATTTGAGCTCCGGATTTCTGGGCTATGTCTATGATTCTGGAACCACGAAAACGTGGTATATGACACATTTTAAGAGCATTATTAAAATTGTGGAAAATCGATTTATATTAGGTGCAAGGGAAGAAGTCACAAAGAAGTACTAAAAAGAGACGTGGACATTGTGAAATTCCATTTGTGATGTTGTCAAGTTAATGTAATAATAAATGCACTTTTTAAAACATCGTCATTAAACAGCACACTAACAGTGCCCTGCTTTCTTTAGGTTTCTGAATTGAGACAACAGCTTCGAATACGAGGCTTGCCAGTGTCAGGCACGAAGACGGCCCTCATGGACAGGCTTCGGCCCTTCCAGGACTGTCCTGGGAACCCCGTGCCCACCTTCAGCGATATAACGACTGTCACTTTTCCCGTTACGCCCACCAACGCTCTGCCCAGTTACCAGTCCTCCCCTTCCACCAGCGCTTTGTCCAACGGTTTCTACCACTTCGGCAGCACCAGCTCCAGCCCCCCCATCTCACCTGCTTCATCCGACCTATCGATGGCTGGGTCCCTGCCGGACACCTTCAACGATGCGTCACCCTCCTTTGGCCTCCACCCCTCCCCCGTGCACCTCTGTCCTGAGGAGAGCCTCGTGAGCAGCCTGAACGGGGGCAGCGTGCCTTCTGAGCTGGATGGGCTGGACTCCGAGAAGGACAAGATGCTGGTGGAGAAGCAGAAAGTGATCAATGAACTCACCTGGAAGCTGCAGCAGGAGCAGAGGCACGTGGAGGAGCTGCGCATGCAGCTGCAGAAGCAGAAGAGGAGCAAGTGCGCCGAGAAGAAGCTGCTGCCCTTCCTGGGAGCCCCCATCAAGCAGGAGGATGCTGTCTCCAGCTGCCCTTTTGCATCCCAACAAATACCTGGGAAAAGGCAAAGCAACAGCTCGGGCAGCCCAGCGCAGGCGTGTGAAGCCACTCCACTCCTCCTGCCCCCTGGGAGCGG
>VMDR010012481.1:0-26530 GCA_007922815.1 Macrotus californicus | reverse complement strand
CTGAAGGTCTTATCAAAATGTGTATTTTGTGTTGTGTTGATCCACTACGTACTAATGATGACCTAATACAGAATAATAATTTTGAAATTAGAACACGGTTATAGGAACTTTGAAAAATTGTTTCTGGACATATTTTTGTTTAAGAAGATTTCAAAAGGTGAAGTAGAAATATAATATCAAAGAGAAAAGGAAACAAGATAAATTTCCAACCACAAGGAAGAATTTCTTCATAAATTTTTAAATGAGTGACTTTTTTGCATCAAATAAATATAGTAACTATTTTCCATTGGATAGATGTAAAAGTATGATTTAAGAATTTTATTTAAAAATGTCAATATTGATAATACTCTGAAATTACATCCACTGTAACTACATATTGAAACTTTGGATGTAAACTTTTGGATGTTAAATTACAAAGGAAAGAAAGGTTACATAACTTACAAAATTTTGTGTGTGGTGGGGAAATCAAGTATGTGAGCACCATCTGAAGACCACTGTTCCGGAACACAATGTGGAGTTCAGTAGGAGGTATGGATGAAGACATAGTATATGGTTAATATAGTATACCTCTTAAGATGGGTATTTACTCACTCATTCAACTAGCTGTGTTTATAAAATGTTATTTATTATGATGTGCTTCTTCCTCTGTTAAATGCTAGGAAGATACAGGTGGCTGATTCAAGGTCCCGGCCCTCAAGTAAAGCATCACTTACCAAGAAACAACCAGCAACACCACCATTCACTGGAGTGTCTGGGTCTCTTCCTGTCCTCCAGCCTTATTGCTGAAATTGGACAATGGATGGGGGTGTGCAGGGGCATCGTTTTTTACACCCAGACCATGGAACTACACAGCCCCACCCTGCATCTCCTAGAGTCACTCTCATCTGCACCACATCATCATCTGTGCTAATTAGCTCATGTGGTGAGAGGAATCACAGGGCACAAGCTACAAGGACTTAAGCAAATTATAAGCGTACGGCGTAGTCACAGAAGTTCTGCTCGAGTTGGTTTACCACAAATGAAGTCTGGCTTCACAGGTGAGTCGTTCTCCACCTCAGGCCAGCCTGGCTTCTCCCCGTTCCCACCACTGCTCCTTGAGGAAGAAAGACAGGCAGCGCAATGCAGTGGAGAGGGGAGGGCTTGCTGAGAACCAGGGGACCAGGTTTTTGTCCCCACTATAATCCTGTGTTACCTTAAATAAGTCACTCCTCTTTCCTGAGGGGGTTGGACTAGATGATTTAAGGGCCCTTTCATCCAAGGATTCTATGATTCTAAGCCTCTCCTGACCGGCTTCCACATAAAATCCCAAGTTTCAAGTACTCTTCTCATGATTTGCTAGTGTTCCTCACTCTGAATTAAGTTCCTTGCAGAGTCTTTTTTGTTCACTTCTTTCTTAGGCCAGATTCTGCCAACTTACCATCTCTTCCTCCTTCCTTTGAGAGTGTCAGTACTTCTTCCTGTTCTCTCTCTTTCCTCTGGCTCCATCCGCAAGCTGCCTCCCAGTCTGGCTCTCTCTTGATTTGGTTCACACTTCCTGTGTCTGAGATGCCATTCTGGTGCCAGAGTCAGCCTGGCACCTTCTAATTCCTGGGTCATTAGCTTATGAATGCGGACCACACCCACAGAATAGCATCCAGGGGAAAAGGCGCCTGCACCTGTAATGGGTGAGAACTGCTCCACCACACCTGAGGAATGATGCTTCTTTCCCATGCAAAGGAGGGTTTGGAACCCCAGGGGTTGCAAACCTATTAAAGCCCCTCCCCAACAAAACAAAGAAACAAAAAACACCTGTGGTTTCCCCAGGTAACTAGGATTAGTCTTCAAACCTGGCACTCAAGGAACATAGCAGATAGTCCAGATAATCTAAAACAAAGTGGAATTTAAATATTCCACCTTTCATCTCTATAAGCCATCAAAATATCGGGGGACCATCTAAACACATTAGTGTTTCTCAGAACTAAAACTGGGACAAGCAGATGCTCTGTGCCTTCTGGAGTGATGCAATAGACAGTACTCTGCACCATCCATGTGGTCTTCTTGCTCAGAAACGAACCTCTTCAAGCCTGTAAGTCTATGGCTTTATAGGAGCTGCAGGGGATGGAAGAATGAGCTAAGAACTGCACGGCGAATCCCCCAGCAAATCCAGACTGTGACACACACTGCACAATGGACACGGTTCCTAAAGGAAAAAGATTCTAAATTCAGAGATCCAGGAGACATAAAACCACATGCAGTATGTGGGTCCTGTTTGGATTCATTTTTCAATAAGCCACATGGATAAAAGGCATTTTTTGAGACACGAGGAGAAATTTGAGTTGAACTAGTGATACTAGGTGATATGGAGACATTTATTATGTTAGGTGTTTGGTTCTGTGATTCTGTAGGAAATCCCTCCTTCCACTGTCCTTCCCTTTTTTCAGAGAGAGCTACATATGGAAGTATTTAGGGGCAAAATGACACAATGTCAGGAATTTTCTTTAAAGTGCTATAGAAAAAAAAGAAAGAAAGAAAGAAAGAAAGAAAGAAAGAAAGAAAGAAAGAAAGAAAGAAAGAAAGAAAGAAAGAAAGAAAGAAAGAAAGAAGAAATGACCAGATGAAGTAAATGTGGCAAAATGTTTTAATTGTTGGACCTGGGGGGTGCAAATCCACTTCCCATTTGGTGACTCTTCTGTATGATTAAACATTTTCAATATTAAGAAAACTGAAAAAATAAAAAGACCTGGGAAATGCCAGCACTTTGGTGTCCAAATGATATGTGACTTTTTGCAAAGCCCATCCTTGCCTCTAGTTTAGTGTGAAGGTGAAGAATGGAGCTGTGGGGTCAGGCAGGTGCAGACTGAAACCCTCACTTTGCCACTCACCAGCTGGGTGATCTTAGCTCACTCAAAGTCTCTGAACCTCATTCTTTATGTGGTTGCTGTGAGAGTAGATAAAGTAATACAGGTAAAGTGCTCAGCAAAATAAATATTTAGTAAATAGTTTAAATAGAAGCTATTAATATTGTTAACCCAAAGGCATCAGCCCTGGCTGGTGTGGCTCAGTGGATTGAGCACATGCCTGCGAACCAAAGGGTCACCAGTTCGATTCCCAGTCAGGGCACATGCCTGGGTTGCAGGCCACGTCTCCAGTAGGGGGCATGCGAGAGGCAACCACACATTGATGTTTCTCTCCCTCTCTTTCTCTTTTCCTTCCCCTCTCTAAAAATGAATAAATAAAATCTTTAAAAAAAAAAAGCAAAGTCATCAGAGGAATCCTTTGTCAGCCCACATATCCTAGATTGGGTTCAGAAACTAGAAATTCAGATAAGAATCAGGGAGAAATGCGGAACAAGTGGCCCACACTCTAAGGGTGCACAGGACTCTGAAATCCCAAGAATAGAGCGGTGACTGTGAAGAGGCCTCATTAATATCAGTGGCCATGCCAGGGAGGGAGGGGCCCAGGCCGCAGCAGATAACCACACCAATTGAGAGCCCTGGGGGCGGGGAGACAAGGGTCCAGGGAGAGGACTCAGGTTTGCCTCCTAGACTGTGCTGCACCCACTAGGAGCATTAGTTGCTAGGGAGAATCTAAATATACATAGTGTGTTGTTGGAATGTTTCCTTCTGACAGCCGCTGAGCATTTTCTCTCATGGAGCTCATATTCCCCACTGGAAAGTGAAATCGTTTACAGACTCCCAAGGGAAGCAAGAGCCCCGGATTCATTTTTCCCTAGAGAAAGCATGTTTGCTGGAAATTAGAGAAGGTAATTGGAGAAGACGAGGGAAGAAAGGGACCTGCAGGGGTCATTTAGTCCATCCTCCAGCCTCCAGGCAGGAGTGAAACTAAGCCGTTCCAGATGGCAATTGTCCCTGTCTGCTGAAGACCACCAGGAGAGACCCTCGAAGCTTGACTCAGCAGCTCATTCCAGAGGAGGCTGAGCGCACAGACGCTTTGGTCGAATCTGAGCCCGCCACAACTCTCAGTGGGTCTTGAGTGAGTTGTGCGTCTTAGACCCCAGTTTTCTGATTTATAAAATGAGGGAGGCTAGCTGGTTGTCTTGTTGCTCTGAGACTAAACCCCATACAAAATGAGAAAAAGCTTTATGACCAGAAAGGGGCCAGTTTGTAAAAGGCCTGACAGCATTCCATTGTCAGCTCCTTAAGGAGGTTTAAAGAATCTTTTAGAGCTTATCCAAATGGTAGCTTATCCTCACTGTTGCCCCTTTGCTTATGGAATACAATGGGAGGTGGCCAGAGTGCCTCAGAGAAGAAATTCCCACTGCTTCCACAAAAATAGTGTATTGGTATCATTTGCCCAGAACCAATGAAGTCCTCTGGCAGTGATGAAATTCCCAGAGGCCTTGTTATCAGGGCAGCAACAAGGATTTTAAAGAACTCAGCAGCCACAGGTTACCAGCTGCACTGTGTTGTCTGGGGAGCCGAGGAAGTCAGCTGAGTCAAGAGCTGAAGCCTAGACATTGAGGCCCAGAGAGGTTCAAAAACCACAGCAACTCAGGCACGGAAGGGGCTAGCACCAGAGCTATTCCAATTCACTGAGCGCCTGCTCTGTGTCAGACACTGAGGTAGGAGCTGGTGGAAAAGGCGATCCAGCTCTCACGACGCTTGGAAGCCAATGGGGAACAGACATCTAACAGACAGTAAGTGCTGCAGAGGAGAAGCACAGGGGGCTGCGAGCATGTGAAAAGGCAACATGACCCACCAGTCCTTCCAAGGTCTTCAGCCACAGGGGAAGCTGGGTGCTGCTCAAAGTCAGTGTGACATTCACAACCAGGACTCTGCACTTGGCCCTAATCATACCTGGGCTCCTGTCACCTCTGCTACTGTTATTCAACTCTGGTATCTTTTAAATTATATTTTTATTGAAGTGACATTCACATAACACACATGCAATCACTTTAAAGTGAGCAATTCAGTGACAGCACATGCATGATATTGTACAACCACCACTTCTGTGAAGTGCCCGAACATTTTCCCCACCCCCAAGTAGATCCCCGCACCAGCAGGCAGTCACTCCCCATTCCTCCTCGGCCCCAGGCCCTGGCAACCACCAATCTGCTTTCTGTTTCTACAGAACTGCCTATTCTGGATATTCCACGTGCATGGAGTCATACAGAACGTGACCTTCTGTGTCTGGCTTCTCTTATCGTGTTTCTGAGGCTCACCCATGTTGTAGCATGTGTCAGTACTTCATCCCTTTTCATAGCTGAGCAACCTCTCTGGCATCTTCGGAAAGGTTAGCAAATGGGAATTCTAGAACGAGCATGCTGGACTCAATGAAGGGAAACCTGGCTCTGTCGAATACAAGTCCTTATTCTGAATCTCAGTTTTCTCATCTATAAATTAAGTGTTAATAATACTAACCCAAATCACCTTGTAGAATGCCTGGGAGATACAAGTAGACATAATTATCAATAGTAAAACATGTTCCAAATATAACTATTTGAAACTACTAATAGTAAGCATTAATCAATGTCTCGTGTATATATACTTTCTCTTCACTATGTTTTAAGTTCCTTGTAGGTAATGACTATGTTATACCCATTTATACTCCCACAACACTTAGAATTAGGCCCATCACTTATTAGCTGTTCAATAAATGTCTCTTGGGTAGGTAACTATTAGAATAAATGAATGGATTACATGCTGCCTGATCTATGAGGGAAACTGCTTTCTTCCAGGTCACTCGATCAACATTCATTGAATGAATGAATGAATGAATGAAGTGGTGGAGAGAAAGTATCATGAACTTAATTTAAGGCTTCATTCAGCACTGGAATTCTTTGTATGTCTTCACAGAAATTTATTTTCCTGATCACAGTTTACACTCAAGGTAGCTTTAGAATTCCACTTTCTAAGCACACTCCCACTGATGGAGTGGTGAAGAGGTCTGGGAGCCTGTGGGACTAGGGCTGCTATGAATGATTTACATGCTGACTCTCAAGGGTTCACAGGAAATTCAAGGAAGTATTGCTATTACCCTGTCATTCACTTTGCCCTATAACATGCTGTGAGGTCAGAGATGCTGGAATTTTCTCCCTATTTGAGATAAGGAAATTGAGGCAGTCACAGAGTCTGGGACCAGTGAAACCATTTGCTCACCCTGGGCTTCGATCTGCAATCTCTCTATACCCAGCCTTTCCCATTTAGCACCACTTCCTCCTTTGCAAGATTGCAGGAAAGAAACTGAAACCGGCCAGGATCTGCCACTGACCCACAGCATTTTGGCATTGTACAGGGAAGCAGGGGAGACACTGACATCCGGGGCATGGGGGCACAGAGGCAGAGGGAGGTGGTCTCCCAGGGCCTTGGGCAGCTTCTCCAGAGCTCTGAGCTGAACTCCACCCCAAGCCGGTGGTGCCAAGCCCTTTCCTCTTAATTGTTGTAGCTTTATGAGCTTTGGGAGGAAAATGACATCCAGCTGGTCTGGATTTCTCAGCACATGAGATCTAGAAGAGTGTTTTGTAAGCTCTGTTGGATGATCATTCTGCTATTAGGAATCAACTGAGGCCCCTTTCCTTCACTGAAGGAAGTGACATTTTACCAGCTGTCCCAGTCCCGAGGAGGAAGGGAATGCCTGGAGGAAGTGTAAAAGGGGCAGAGAGAGGGCTGAGCTGTTACAGAGCTAGGACTGGGCTCTTAGAATTCCTTCTGCTGGCTGGGCTTTCTTCTTCGAGCAAGATTTATAGACCAAAGAAGTCATTCTTATCCTTGTGTCAACTATTTGGCAGACGGGTCACCCCAGATTTGGGAAACTGAAGCATAACAAAGGAGTCGTTGAAGGCGCAGCACACGTTTAGGAGCACTATAGACCAAGCACTGGCTCCAGGGACGTCGGCTTGAGCAGTGCCGTTCCCACAAAGCTTCCATCCACAACGGTCTTCAAATCTTGGTTATGAATGTCATTGGAAATTACTAAATTATCATGAAACTTAACTTTGCTCATTGTTTTTCTTTTTTTTTTAAATCCTCAGCTGAGGATATGTTCATTGATTTGAGGAGAGGCGGGGAGGAGAGGGAGAGAGAGAAAGATGTTGATATGAGAGAAAAACTGGATTGGTTGCCTGCTGCATGTTGTCCAACTGGGTATCGAATTGACAGCCCAGATATGTGCCCTGACTGGGAATCAAACCTGCAAACTTTTGGTGCTTGGGACAATGCTTCAACCAACTGAGCCACCCAGCCATGGCAACTTTGCTCATCTTTGAAGTGGGGATCATATCTTCTTCTTGGAACGTTGGGAATATTAAAATAAAAGCATACATACAAAATACCCAGCACATTGCCAGGCAAATGGTGGTTTACTGCATTATGATATGGATCAACAAGCAAATGTTCCAAGGCTAGTGAAACCTTGTGCTGGGTGCTGTGGGTGACACTGAGGAGGCAGTGGATTTGTAAGAATGAGGGTGGTAGTATGAGAAGACCTGACTGACACTATACAAACAGGAGACCTTCACTAACCAAACAGAGCAGCTTGAGTATGAGCCACATTGTTGACAAGCATTCTAGATTGCAAGAAGAGCACTCACGATGAATTGGGTAGATCAAGATCTTGGAAGAAGAAGAAATGGACTATCTTGTCTCATTTGCCACAGAAAACTCAAGTTGGTTATTTAGTGACACAGCTAAGTATGTGAAATGGCGAAGTCTTCTAGAAACCAGTTGTTTATCTTCTGAAACTTTCAGGGTAGGTGGAGTCTCTCCTGAGACTCAGTTGGCATCCTGGGCATCTGGGCAGCCTGAGGGTGAGCCCGTTCTAGTAGGGCAGGAGGGGGGTTGAGCAAACCAAATGGGCTGCCACTGGCACTGGTGGCAATTGGGCCAGAAGTTCAGGGTGTTATCAAGTTCTCAGGCGTCCAGGTCACTATTACCAAGAAGTCTCCAAAACAAGCTTATCTCAAGGAATGACCTTCCTTGGAAATAATCATGAGCAAGGTCTGGGGCTCTTGTCCATTTGGAAGAACAGCAGGGTCTGGGGACATCGAACCCAGAAGGTAACCAAGATGGGGGTTCCAGAGAGAAATGCTCTGCAGAAAGCAGACCCCCATGGAAGGGAGTTAGTTTCACAGCGAGCTTTCCTCAGATGCATGTGCGTGAGACAGAGAGTGGCAGAGAGGGGAAAAGCAAGCAGTAACACGGAGCACAGCACTGGAGTTTGTTTTCCACACGGCCCCTTTATCTGCTGTCAAATATATCTCCTGGGAAAAGAAAACATTTCTCAGGGCAATTCCAAGAGAACATTCTCCTCCTCCCTGTGGTTTACAGAGGCTGCTGGGGCATCCTGTGGGGGCCACCAGGGGTGTAAGGGGACTCAGGGCCCTTCATGGGAGGTGGAAAGAGGAGGGAGACAACCCCACCCCCACCTGCCCAGACTGTGCTCAATACCAGTGTGAACATGTGAGAAGGGCCTCCTCATGGGGTATACCCACCCTCCTGAGAGAGTCACCCCAAAATAAAGGGCTCAGTTATGAGTTTGCCGTGGGGGTTCGAGCCCTAGGTGCCTTCTTTATAACTGTTACCTCTCAATTTCCACAGCTCCAGAATGGCAATGATAGGAACCTTCTGTCTCCTTCACATGGCATCAAATGAGACTGTAGAGATACATGTATGTTTGTTCCATTAGAAAACACATATGAATATAAGGTGCTATTAGACAGATAGTGGAAAGGAAGGAGCTTGGATTTGCAGTCAGTAGACCTAGAGCCCCAGCCCTACCACACTGTGACCACGGCCAGTCACGTTACACCTGAGTCTTCTCTTCTTCTCCTGCGAAGTGGAGATACCACCGTTCATCCCATCTCACTGGGATGCGACGGGGAAAAACAGGGTTCACAACCATGAGAGTGCTCTGTACGGTAAACTGCTCTATAAAGTACAGGGGTTAACGTTGTTGAAAATTAGGATTAGGGCTGCACCAGCTCAGGGGACACACGGGAACTTGTGAAGAAGCAGCAACATTTTCTGTCCCTTAATTCAGCCACTTGAATCCCTGGACTTTCCCAGTGGCCTGGCAACTTGGGAACATTCTTGCTTTGAATGAAATAATTTGATGGTGTATATGGACACTTACTTTCAAATTTGTGACTATTTGAAATCCCAAGTTATAGCAAAAAAAGAAAAAAAAGGCATGAGTTGATTTGTAGCATTTTTTGCTACAGAGTGTATACCTGTCTACCAGCCTAATTTTCTCTTCCTTTTGACTAACAGCCCTGTGAGTGTAGGGGTGGCAATGTGCGTGGGCAAAGCAAATGCCACTTTCCTGTCCCCCGCTGGAAAGAGGGAACCATGTGGCTAACTTTGAGCCAATGAGATAAAAGAAGTTTTTTTGTGAGGCTTGAGGAGAATTCCTACAAAATAGGGACTGAGTTGGTATATGCCTTTAGCTTCTTCTCTTCACTTTCTTAACAGCTGGAACAGAAGTGTTGGCTGGAGTTCCAATAGCCATTTGTGGCCAGAAGCTATCCTGAGAATGACAACAGAGTCTGGTGATTAACGACCCCAGGGAACTGCCATTCCCGCCTGAGACTGTCCACCTCTGGACCTCTTCTGTGTAAGGAAAATGAAACCTATTTATTTAAGCTGTTTTTATTTTCAAGGTTTCTGTTATCATTGCACGCGATTCCTAATTGGATGACAATCTTATTATTTTTATATGGTAGGCTCACATGATTATCATCCTCTTAGGAGCTAAATACACTTTACCAATAATGCCTCTTATTCCTGCAAGATAGTACCTAGAACATAAGATTCACAGATAGGTAAGCTGAGACCTAAGGAATAGTATTAGCTGAAGAAAGTCATGAGAAAGCAGCACCTTTAATTTCTGGGATCAGCTGTGTCTTCTGCAACCAAGGTGACTATCTTTATAAACCTTGCTAGGACTCCTTTTTGACTGGGGGAAGGCTACAGGCATTACAGTGACCATTTTGGAGCCTAAAACAGTGGATTGGAGAGCCTAAATTTCTAGATTAAGATCTTGCCACTTTTACAATGAGGACCATGCCCAGAGAGAGGCTGAAGGATCTGAAGATCTTCAAAATTTCTGCCCTTTTCATGAAGCAGTGAGAGAGGAAAGCCGCAGGAAGGTAAGAATGAGGCCAAGCAGCCCCAGAGGAGGCCATCCACCATGCCCACAGCCTTCCGGGCCCCCTGCTGAAAGCCACACCCCACATGATGCCAACAGTGCACACAACCTTTCTCCCTCAAAGTTATGTGAGACCGAGCCATATGTGACATGATGTCAACACACCCGAACAAAATGGGAAAACCTGGACCTCTGCATGTCCAGAGCACAACGAAATATCTTTTGAAGACACCTGGATGACTGAGAATTTTCTATCTTAGAATAGATGTCTTTATCCATCTGGAATTCGGCATTGTATCCTGAGAGCCTCGGTCTGCACGGAGATTGGACTATGCTTACTGTGGTACTAATCTCTGAACAAACCTACTAGATAAATGGATAGAATGGAGTATGGTGGTATGCTCATGGAAAAAAGTCCTGTCTATGCAAATAAAAAGAACTAAATAAGCCATTTAGTTATCAGTTAACTTTCAAAACTCCAAGTGTTGAGCAAGAGTACTCATTTGACTGTCCAAACACAACATTTTACACTACACATGAACACACAGATGTTTCTCCTGCCTTTGTTCTGTTCCCTTTCTTTTCTGAACCCTACTGTCCTGATGTTCTGACACCGCACAGGTTGGCACTAAATTAAACCTGGCCTATATTGATCCCTCGTGCATGTGTGTCGACTGCGTTCCTTCAACTTAACTGTCAACTTCCTAAATGTCATAGATCATATGAAACATCAATTAGGTTACTTGCAAGTGAGAAGTCTTGTCCTGGCTGTTGTGACTCGGTGGATTGAGCACCAGACTGTGAAGCAAAGGGTCACCGGTTTGATTCCCAGTCAGGGCACATGGTGGGTTGTGGGCCAGGTCCCCAGTAGGGGGCACGTGAGGGGCAACCACACATTGATGTTTCTCTCCCTCTCTTTCTCTCTCCCTTCCCCTCTCTCTAAAAATAAATAAATAAAATCTTTTTTAAAAAAATGAGAAGTCTTGACTTCCACTCCGAGAAGGATAGAAGAGATGTATTTTTCCCTATTTCTCCCACTCAGCACAATGAAGAGCCCTGGACACTATCTATAAAACAAAGACAAGAAGGCTCTGAAAGGTGGAGAGAAGAAAGCAGACCTACTAGGGTCCTCGGCCCCAAGGAACAACACAGTGCTGAGCATCCTGGTCTGTTGTTGTTGTTACTGCTGTTATTGGGCTCATACATCCTAGACTTGGAACCAAAGAAGCCAGCAACCTGGAAACACAAAGGGACACAGACAAAGCCCCCACAAAATCTACTCTCTAGGCCTGACCAATGTGGTTCAGCTGGTTGGGCACCATCCTGCAAAGGGAAGGGTCACTGCTTTGACTCCTGGTCAGGACACATGCCTGGGTTACAGGTTCAGTCCCCTGTTGGGGCACATGAGAGACAACCTGTCCATGTTTACATCCATGTTTCTCTCCCTCCCTCCTCTCCCCTCCTTTCCCCTCTCTCTAAAAATAAACAAAATCTTTAAAACAAAACTCATTCTCTCTAGCCAGAGTACCAGGAGGAAAAAGACAGTCTAACAATGCAGAAAACTTTAAGTCGATAACTGCTCTACTCTACCCAAAGCCACAGAAAAATACCATGGCCCTATTTCCACCCAGCCAGCAAAAGCTGTGTGGGGAGCCAAGACTTCCATTCTTGCCAGCCTGTGAGAAGGCATCAAAGATGAAACACAGACACCACTATGGATCTTACAAACGTTAGAAGGAAAACTGGAAACAACTCTACACATCTAAATTTGAAAATGTCGGATGTAATGGACAACTTCCTCACAAATGCAAACCACCACAACTCACTCAATATGAAATTAAAATTTTAAATAGCCTTGTAACTGAGATGATTAATTTCATAATTTAAAAAATCCCCCCAAAAGAAATCTCCAGAGGCAGATGGGTTCACTGGAGAATTCTACAAAACATTTAAAAAAGCATTAACACTAATTCTACACAACCTCTTCCAGAAAACAAGAGAGGAAAACGCTTCCCAACTGATTTTATAAAGCTAGTATTACTCTGATCAGGAAACCAAACACAACCATAACCACAGACCAATGTCCCAACTCATAATTCTTAACAAAATATTAGCAAAGTAATTCAGCAATATATAAAAGAAAATATACACCATGACCAAGTGGGGTTCATTCTGGGGATAGAATGCTGGTTTCATATTTGAAAATCAATCAATCCACCATATAAATTGGCAAAAGAAAAAAACATACCATGATCATATCCACCAAAGTAGAAAAGCATTTGACAAAATTCAATAAACATTCATGTTAAAAAAAAAAAAACTCTCAGAAAAGAATGAAACTTCCTCAACTTGATAAAAAGCATCTTCAAACGTACAGCTAGCATTATAATCAACAACGGGAAATCAAATGATTTCCCCCAAGATCAGGAACAAGGCAAGGAAGTGCACTCTCAGCACTGTTCACAACATTGTGTTGGAAGTCGCAGGCAGTGCAATGAAGCAAGAAAAGGAAATAAAAGGCGTATGAATTATAAATAAAGAAACAAAACTGCCCCTATTTCCAGATGACATGATTATCTCTTTACCCAGAGAATCTCAAGTAATTTACAAAATATTTTCACAACAAGTTCGCAAACTTGCAGGATACAAGATAAACACATGGAAATTAATTGTATTTTTAGACAATAGCAATGCACATGTGGACATCAATATAATACCATTTAGACTTATTTAAAATTACTTAGGTATAAGTCTAACAAAACATGTACAAAATTATGTGCTGCAAACTATAAAAAGCTGAGGAAAGAAATCAAAGAACATGTAAATAAGTGGAGAGATCTACTATGTGTATGCACTAGAAGATTCCACACAGTAAAGGTGTGAATTATTCTCAAACTGACATACATATTTAGCAGAATTCCTCTCAAAACTTCAGGAAGATTTTTGGTGGACATACACAATATTATTCTAAAACTTAAATGAGAAGGCAAAGAAACAAGAAGAGCCAAAACAATTTGAAACACGAGAAGAAAGAGGGAGTGATCAGTCTACCCCATTTTAAGACTTATTATATAGCTAGGCTAATCAAAACTATGTGTTATTGGCAGAAAGACAGCCACAGAGGTAAATGGAACAGAACGGAGAACCAAGAAATAGAAGCACAAAAGTACGTCTAACTTCCTTTTGATCCAGGTGCAAAAGCAATTGAAGATAGTCACTTTAACAAAAGTTGCTGAAGCAATTGGATATCCATAGACATAAAAATAAATCTCAACTGAAGCCTCATACTTTATACAAAAAAATACACTCAAAATGGAGCATACACTTAAATGAAAGTCTCTTACAAAATGTTTTGATAAAGACAGAGGAGAAAATCTTCAGAACTCAGGACTAGGCAGGTTATTAGACTGGACGATGAAGATTAATAATTTGGACTTAATCAAAATGAAAACCTTCTGCTCTGTGACAGACTCTGTGAAGAGGAGGAAAAGACAAGCTACAGAGGGGGAGGAAATGGTTGCAAACTTTCCATCTGAAAATAGGCTAGTATCTAAAATGTATAAAAACAGCCTCCCCTAATTCAATAGTAAAAAATAAAATTCAATTAGAAAATGGGCAAAAGACATATTACAGAAGAGGATTATCGATAGTGACCCAAGACATGCAAAGATGTGCAGTATCATTAGGAAACCATTAGGAAAATGCAAATTAAAATCATAATGAGATATCATTAACATCTATCAGAATGGCTAGAAAGAAAAATAGAACTGAAGAATCCTAAATAATTTAAGTAGATACTTCCTCCAAAGACAGGCAGCTTAACTTCCATCCCTGTGGGTGTGGGCTGTGCTAAGACCTTGCTTCTGAAAAGTAAGGAGGGTGGGGGAAGGTAACTTGACCTTGAAGAAACCTGGCAAATTCCCTTCACCTGGTGACCAAGGTTAACAACACTGGGCACGTTGACTGCAAGTGTCTTTGATGTGATGTGATGGGAATGGCACTTCCCCTTGGTGGTGAGCCTCCCCAAGTCCCATTACCCCCGTCTGACCGTGAGAAACACAAAATAAACCCCAACTGAAGGCTGTTCTACAAGATACCTGGCCAGCATGCCTCAAAACTCTGCACGTCGTCCAAAACAAGCAAAGTCTGAGAAACCGTTGTGGACCAGGAAAGGCTAAGGAGACAAGACACATAAAAGCAACTTGGTGCCCTGGATGAGACCCTCAAATGGGGACCAACTACTGAGAGAGCTGAATGAGCTGGAGTTCAGCTGAAAGGAATGAGTCGCTGCCGGTCCTCAGTGTGTGACACAGGTACCACACGGAAATAAGACGTTAACAATGGGGGAAACAGTGAGGACCCGATTTCTCAGCCATTTCTGGATTTCTTTCGTGGACCTCTGCACTCTTCTTGCAACTTTTCTATCTAAGCCTATTCTAAGACACAAAGTGTCTAACAAAATGTGCAGAAAAATGGATTCCACCCATGCTGTCGAAGACACAGAGAGACTGGGTCCCATAGATGCTGCTGGAGGGAATGCAAAATGGTAGAGCTACTTCAGAAGATAGTTTGGCAGTTTTTTAAAAAATTATTTATGCAACTATATGACTTAGCAACTGCATTCCTAGGCACTTATCCCAGTGACAAGAAAACTTGTGTTCACACAAAAACCTGCATGAGAATGTAGTGGCTTTATTTGTGGTAGCCCCCAGCTGGAAGCAACCCAGATGTCTTCCATGGTGTGAATGGTTAAAAAACTATGGTGCATCCATTCCATGGGATATCACTCGAAAAGGAATGAACTGTGCATGTAACAACCCCTGGATGGATCTCCAGAGAGTATGTTGAGTGGGGAAAAAGCCAGTCCCAAAGGGCTACATACTGTATGATTCCATTTATAACATTTTTGAAATGGTAAGATTATAGAAATTGAGAAAGATTAGTGGTTGCCAGGTGGTTGAGGAAGGGAAATGCATGTGGCTACAAAAGAGCAACATGACAAGTCCTCAGGACAGTGGAAATGGTGTGTCTTCACTCCATCACTGTCAATATCCTGCTTATGACATTGCACAGTAAGTTCTTGTTGATGCTGTCCATAGGTCCTGCAACTTTAAGTGAATGATGTGTGTCGAAACCAATTTTACCACGGGCTAATCTATACAAACAAGAGCTAAGTTCCTAAGCTATCTCTTCAGTGTTATACTGAAAATGACATTGAACTAAATACCATTATTTGAAGACCTGCTGGACTATGACGTGAAAGATGTTGTCACAAGGGCTAACTAGGTAAAAGGTACATAGGATCTCTCGGTATTATTTCTTACAGCTATATGTGAATCTACAATTATCTCAAAAAGTTCAACTTCAAAAAAACTGAGAAGTCCCAAACCAAGGCACTTTCAAAATTATGCCCCAGATTGCACAGGTCTCTCGGTATTAACATTAAGCAATCACAGAGATCTAAATACCTGTAGCTGCTGAAGCCCTCTCCCTGCAAACATGGTAAAGGCATTAGACTGGCAACACCAGGAAACACTCACAAGAGCAGAAACTGGCCGCAACAGAAAGGAACAGGAAGGAAAGGAGGGTCTGAGACCAATAAGGCAGCGACACTGAGAACCACTCGTTCTTGGACTCTTTGAAGCAGTCGCTCTGGGAAACCGGTCACTTGTATGGGAGTTGCCATTTCCAAAAACAGTTTTGAAGTCTTGTCTAAACACACCTTGGAGTACCCAGTGCACAAAAAAACTACACTTCACATGTCTTCTGCCACCTAAAGGTGACTCTATTTCTCTGAAACCAGGAACAATGGTGAGAGGCGTTAGGGTGTATTGTGATGAGCACAGCCAGAGAGGGCGGGTGGTGAGAACCAGGTATGAGGTGCTCTCTGCCACTTGGCGACTACGTGGCCTTGGACATGCAACTCAATCTTCATTAGTGTCGGTTTCCTAACCTGTAGAAGAGAGCCAATCACACCCATCTGCAAGGATTTGTGTGAGATTAAATGTGACGATGGACGTGAAGCATCTAGTCCTCTGCCTGGCTCAGAATCAAGTGTCTCGTTTAAACAGCTTTTAAGCATGGTTGAAGGACACAACTTGATTTTCTCGTTAGACTCCTAAATGGAATCTGAAGGCCACCATCCAAAGCAGAGTTCAAAAATGGGCTGAGTTGCGTCAACCTCTTTGGACTAGGTAGAAAGTCTCCTAAGTTGTGTGAAGAACAAGTCACGTTACGTTTAAGAAGTCCTCGCATGTTTGCTCTAAAACCAATTTTATTTCCTTAGAGTCATATCCTGCAGTGATGTGGCATCTTTTATTAAAGGGTTAGTCAGCTTTTTCTCCCTAATCAGACCCAAAGGGAATCATGAATGTTTTTAAGATGACATTTAAATTTATCCAAAAAAGATCTAAACTGTGGCCTCAATATATTTTGTTTAAAACCACAGGGATGAGGCTGGTCCAATGGTAGTGGATTATCAGAACTCAACTACAACCACAGGGATGCCTGCCTGACAGATTCCCATACAAACTGGTTTAAATACGTGTTCTTTTTTTTTTAAAAAAAAAAAAGCTTTGTCTCAAAGGTAGCACAATTTGAACATTAAAAAGGACAATGACTACAATGGATTGAAACACATCAAATACACAAAAACCTACGAGTTCAGAGAATGTATTTGCAAGCCATAGACCTGACAAGGAATTTATAGTAAGAATACACAACACCAATAACAAGACAAACAGTATAGTAAAACATGAGCAAAAGATTTGAACAGATTGTAAATGGCCAATAAATCTAGACAAGGATTGTTATCAGGAAGACATGGGATGAAAATCTCAATGAGCTATCGTTTCACACCCCTAGACAGACGAAACCAAGTGCTGGCAAAGACTGGGCCAACCGGAACTGTCACACATCGCTGGTAGGAACGCAAGAGCACAACCACTTTGAAAAGCAGTTTGGCGGTTTCCTACAAAGTTCAATATTCATCAACCACACAACTCGGGGATTCTACTCCTACATAAATATCTACACAAGAAAAGTGAAAGCATGTTTTGACAGACATTCATATACAAATGTTCATAACAGCTCTATTTGTAATAGCCAAAAACTGAACATACTGCATCAATGGACCAATGGATTAGAAAATTGTGATATGTTCATAAAATGGAATGCTACTCGATAATAAAAAAGAAACTATTGTTACAAAAAACACCATAAATCTCAAAAACATTAAGCTGTATGAAAGAACCTGCAAACAAAGAGTATAATGTAATTCCATTTATATTGAAGTCTAGAATAGGCAAAACAAATTAATATTGAAAGAAAGATCTGTGGTTGCCTGGGGAGGGATATGGAGGGAATGGGTGACTACGAAGAAGCATGAGAAAACTTTGCAGGGGAGGTGGGGTGGGAATAGAAATGTTCCATGTCTTGAATGTAGTGGTGTTACATAGCAACTTATAAATTTGAAGTTTGTCAAAATGGGTGCAGTAGAGTTTATATAAATGTTTCAATAAATTTGTTTTAAAAAACTTCAGTCAATAGCCCTGGCTGGTGTGGTTCAGTGGATTGAGTGCCAGCCTGCAAACCAAAGGGTCGCTGGTTTGATTCCCAGGCAGGGCACATGCCTGGGTTGTGGGCCAGATGCCCAGTAGGGGGTGCTTGAGAGGCAACCACACACTGATGTTTCTCTCCCTCTCTTTCTCCTTCCCTTCCCCTCTCTCTAAAATTAAATAAATAAAATACATAAAAAATTTCAGTCAATTATTCTTCAAAATAAAGTAACAAATAATCCTTATTTGATACCTTTGGAAATTGCTAGGGTACCAATTCATTATAACAAAAATTGATAAAGAAAATGTATTAAGCATTTATATTGCTTTTCCCAAGATATCCAAAGAGTTGAGATAAAGTTCTATTTTATAGAACACTGCAAATTAATACATGTAGAAGGAATGACATTTTACAATGCCGAATGAACTAATGGCTATCGATAGGTAGAAGAGACAATTAAGTGCCAGACTGAAGGGAAATATCATAATAGATCAAAATTCACATCACTAAGGATGGGACCATGAGATATGATGTACCTCCTGATGCAATGCACTATAAACTCAAATCTATTTGGAATCCTAGCTCTATAAATTTACAGCAAATAAAAAGAAAACGGAAAACTAGGAGTACGAGAAAAGAATTAGACAAATAGAAAGTTATAGAGATTTTAAGAGACAAGTGATGTAATTTTTGGTTAAGATTTATATGAAGTATTTTGGGGAGAAATTGCATGATGTCTGGAATTTGTTTTAAAATTCTGTAGTAAAACAATATTAGACATTAAAAAAAACTTAAAACTAGATGATGGTACAGGGGGATTCTCTATATTGTTCTCTTTACTTTTATGTACATTCAAATATTTGAATAATAAAAAGTGAAGGAAAAAGTATGGCTTTCAGAGAAAAACTTCAGTTTTGTGGGAACTGAAGTTAATTGTTTCATGATGCCAAACAAAATATGTATCTCCAATTTGTTTCTTTTTGTCTAATTTTAAGTCAAAGTAATACATGTACATGGTTTAAAAATCAGAAAGTACTATGAAACTCACCATAATTATCCTGCCCTCCCTTGATTATTTACTTTTAGACATTGCTTACTAATCCTCCCATGTCAACGGCTACGAGTCCTTAATTTCCAAAGAGAGAGATCTTCCTCTCTGATCCTCTGCTAGAGTGGGGAAAAAGGTGGGAAGAAGCAGTTCCCTGGTTGCTAAGGTGGGGAAAGGATTATCATATAATCTGTTAACAACCCAGGTTTATGGCTCCACCTTCAAAGATTCTGGGTGCCTGCATCTCCTGGGTTTTCCTAAACAGGTTTTTGTTAGTCCTTCTATCATTAGGCATCTATGAACTCTCTGCTCTGCTAAGTCAGTTTCTATTCACACATCAACTTTCCATTGACCTCAATCATCATTTATTCATTTGACAAGTAATTTACTGAGTACTTGCAATGTGATAAATACTTTTCTAGAAACATATCAGTGAACAAAACAAGCACCAGCCATAATATTAGATATTAGGGCAGGAAAAGGTAATCAAGTATGGGAGGAGAATGTAGGGTTGTAATTTTAAATAGGGTAAAAGAGTAGGATACATTTAAAAGGTGACATTTGAGCCAAGACCTGAAGGAGAGAGGGAATTAGCCATGTGGATATATTTAGGGACAATCCCACTGAGTTGATGACTTTTGTCTGTATGGACTCTTTTTTTTGTCCTGGTAGTATATATCTGTTGATTCAGTTCTGTCATGTCCGTGGGGTTCAGGAAGAGAATGAACATAAATGTTGATGTGCTCAACCCAACACATTTAATGAAAAGTGACTCCTACCAACCCCACCCTTCACATCTTGGTATGTTTCCTGTCTTTCTCAAATTGACTAGCACCAGAAGTCAATGATTAATATTCGTTTATTGTTACATTAAGTTTATAAATCATTAAAAGTAAATCATTAACAAGTCATTAATATTTGTTTATTGTTACATTAAGTTTATAAATCATTGAAAGTAAATCATTAACAAGCCATTAGAGTTGGAGACTTCAGCAACCCTCTGTCAGAAATGGATATATCTGGACTTCTGGCCAAGGTGGAGGCGTAGGTAGACACACTGTGCCTCCTCGCACAACCAAAAGGACAACAACAAATTTAAAAATAAAAATCAACCAGAACTGCCAGAAAATCGAACTGTATTGAAGTCCAACAACCAAGAAGTTAGAGAAGAAACATTCAGCCAGGCCAGTAGGAAGGGTGAAGACAGGCAGCCAGGCAGAGAGCACTTGCAGCAAGGCAGCAGCTGGAGGACCGAGCCGTACCACATTTGCATGCAGATAAACTGAAACAACTGGAAGTGAGACAGACCATACAACCCAGGGTTCCAGAACAGGGAAATAAAGCCTCAAAGCCTCTGACTGAAAACACCTGTGGGAGTTGAGGGAGTAAGCGAGAGAAACTCTCAGCATCACAAGAGAGTTCATTGGAAAGACCCACAGGGTCCTAGACTGTACACAAACCCACCCATCTGGGAGTCAGCACCAGAAGGGCCCAATTTGCTTGTGGGCAGCAGGGGAAGTGACTGAAAACTGACAGAGAGTGGAGCAAGCGGCATTGTTCCCTGTCGGACCCCTCCCCAACATACAACACAGCAACGTGGGTTTCCTGGCTCAGGTGAACACCTAAGCCTCCACCCCTTACTTCGTAACAGGCATGCCAAGACAAAAAATGTGGCCCAAATGAAAGAACAAATCAAAACTCCAGAAAAAATACAACTAAGCAATGAAGAGATAGCCAACCAAAACACTGGTAATCAGGATGCTCACAGAATTGATTGAATATGGTCACAAAATAGAGGAAAAAATGAAGGCTATGAAAAGTGAAATAAAGGCAAATGTATAGGGAATCAACAATGACAGGAAGGAAACCAGGACTCAAATCAATAGTGTGGACCAGAAGGAAGAAAGAAACAGTCATCCAGAAAAGAATGAAGAAACAAGAATTCAAAAAAATGAGGAGAGGCTTAGGAACCTCCAGGACAACTTTAAATGTTCCAACATCCGAACCATAAGTATACCAAAAGGAGAACAGGAAGAGCAAGAAATTGAAAACTCATTTAAATAATGAAGGAGAACTTCCCTAATCTGGTGAAGAAAATAGGCTTCCAGGAAGTCCAGGAAGCTCAGAGAATCCCAAAGAAGTTGGACACAAAGAGGAACACCAAGACACATCATTAAGTTACCCAAGATTAAATATAAAGAGAGAATCCTAGAAGACACAAGAGGAAAGAAGAGGGTTACCTACAAAGGAGTTCCCATTAGACTGTCAGCTGATTTCTCAAAAGAAACTTTGCAGGCAAGAAGGGGCTGGAAAGAAGTATTCCAAGTCATGAAAGGCAAGGACCTACCTCCAAGATTACTCTATCCAGCAAAGCTATCATTTAGAATAGAGGGGCAGATCAACTGCTTCCCAGATAAGGTCAAGTTAAAGGAGTTCATCATCACCCAGCCATTATTATATGAAATGTTAAAGGGACTTACCAGTTAAACGACAACAAACTCAGTTACTAACAACCAAACCTAAAACAAAAACAAACTAAGCAAACCACTAGAACAGGAATAGAATCACAGAAATGGAGATGACAGAGGGTTATCAGTGGGGGAGTGGGAGGGGGAGAGGCGGGGGGAAAGGTACAGAGAATAAGTAGCATAAATGGTAGGTAGAAAATAGACAGGAGGAGGTTAAGAATAGTATAGGAAATGTAGAAGCCAAAGAACTTATATGTATGACCCATGGACGTGGACTAAAGGGGAGAAATGCGGGTGGGAGGGGGTGTGCAGGGTGGAGGGGAATAAAGAGGGGAAAATGGGACAACTGTAATAGTATGATCAATAAAATATATTTTTTAAAAAATGAACAGATCTGGAAGACAGAAAATCAGCAAAAACATATTTGAACTCAACAACACCATGAAAAAACTGGATATAATGAACATCTGTAGACTACTTCATCTAACAAAAACTAAGTACACATTCTTCTCAAGTTCACATGGAGCATTCACCAAGACAGACCATTATCACTAGCTGGAAAACACACCTTAACAAATTTAAAAGTATAGAAGTCACACAATGTCTATTCTCACACCACAATGGAATTACACTAGAAATTGGTAACAGAAAGATAGGTGGAAAATTCCCAAATACATGGAAATTAAGCAATACATTTTTAAATAACACAGAGGTAAAAGAAAAAAATCAAGAGAAAGTTTAAAATTTTTGAAATAAAAATAAAAACACAACTTATCAAAATGTCTGGGATGCAGAGAAGATGGTACTTACAGGAAAATTTGCAACACCGAATGCACATATTAGAAAAGAAGAAAAATATAACATTAATAATCTAAGCTTCCACCTTAGCGAACTAGAAAAAGAAGAGAAAATTCAATCCAAAGTGAGCAGAAGAAAAGCAATAACAAAAATAAAGCAGATATCAAGAATACTGAAAAAAGGTATCGATAGAGAAAATCAACAAAACCAAAAGCCAGTACTTTAAAAAAAATCAATAAAATTGATAGACATCTAGCCTGGCTAACTAAAAAATAGCAAGAAGACTCAAATTACTAATGTCAAAAATGAAAAAGGAGACATCACTCCAGATCCCATGAACATTAAAAGTATAATAAGGAAATATCAAAATTTCTGTGCCCACAAATTTGATAACCTAGATAAAATGTACCAATTTCTCAAAAGACAACCTACCAAAACTCACACTTATAAGAAAAGAACAATCTGAATAGATTTGTGTCTATTAAAGAAATTGAATCAATAATTAATAACCTTTTAAAAGTAAAAGTATTAAGCCCAGATGGATACACTGGTGAGTTGCAGCAAACAATTAAAAAAGAAAATATATCAATTCTCTATAATCTCTTTCAGAAGATAGAAGCAGATGGAATACTTCCAAACCTGTTCTATGAGGACAGCATTACCCTAATACTAAATCCAGACAAAGATCTTATAAGAAAAAGAACTAGAGACAAATATCTTTTTTTAAATTGTTGCTCAGTTACAGTTGCCCCAATTTATTCTCCCGTTGTTCTCCCCTGCCTCATCCAACCCCAGCTCCCAGAGACAATCCCCACCCTAATGTCCTTGTCCATGGGTCCTTTATACATGTTCCTTGATTTGATCCTTCCCCTTCTTTCCCTGGTTATTCCCCCCTTCCCCTCTGGTCACTGCCAGTTTGTTCTTTATTTCCACGTCTTTGGTTCTGTTTTGCTCATTTGTTTGTTTTGTTGATTAGGTTCCACTTATAGGTGAGATCATATGGTATTTATCTTTCACTGCCTGGCTTATCTCACTTAGCATAAGTCTCCAGTTCTATCCATGCTGTTATGAAGGGTAGGAGCTCCTTCTTCCTTTCAGCTATGTATTCCGTTGTGTAAATGTACCACTCATTTACTGATAGGTATTTAGGCTGTTTCCATACTTGGCTATCGTAAATAATGCTGCTGTGAGCATTGGAGTGCATAGGTTCTTTTGAATTGGTGTTTCAAGATTCTTAGGGCATAATCCCAGCAGTGGAATTGCTGTATCAAAAGGCAGTTCCATGTTTAGTTTTTTGAGGAAATTCCATACTATTTTTCACAGTGGCTGCACCAGTCTGCATTCCCACCAATGGTGCACTAGGGTTCCCTTTTCTCCACATCTTGCCAGCATGTTTGTTGATTTGTTAATGGGCCATTCTGACTGGTGTGAAGTGGTATCTCACTGTGGTTTTACCTTGCATCTCTCTGCTGGCTAGTGATACTGAGCATCTTTACATGTGTCTCTGGACCCTCTGTATGTCTACCTTTTGGAAGTATCTGCTCAGGTCCTTTGCCCATTTTTCAATTGGATTGTTTGTCTTCCTGGTGTGGAGTTGTGTGAGTTCTTTATATATTTTGTAGATCAAACTCTTGTCTGAGGTATTATTGGCAAAAATGTTTTCCCATACAGTTGACTCTCTTTTTATTTTGCTAATATTTTCTGTAGCTGTACAGAAGCTCTTTATTTTGATGTAGTCCCATTTGTTTATTCTTCTTTCCTTTAGGTCCTTTGCTACAGGTGACATAAGCAGTGAAAATATTGCTATGTGGAATATCTGAGATTTTCCTGCCTATGATCTTCTCCTCTAAGACTTTTATGGTGTCACAATGTATATTTAAGTCTTTTATCCATCTTGAGTTTATTTTGGTGCTCCCAATATCTCTTATAAGGACAGATGCAAAAGTCCTCAACAAAATACCAGCAAATCAGATCTAACAATGTATATAATTATACACTTTGACCAAGTGGGATTTATTCCATATATGCAAAGCTCATTCAGCATGCAATAATCAGTAATATAGTCAATCAAATCAACCAGCAAAAAAGAAAATTCACATGATCATATCCATAGATAAAGAAAATATATTTGACAAAACCTAACATTCATGGTAATGAAAACTCTCAGTAACTGGAAATAGTGAGGAACTTCCTTAACTTGATAAAGATTATCTATAAAACAACCTATAGCTAATATGGTACTTTATGGTGAGAAACTCAAAGCCTTCTCACAAAAACTGGAAAAAAGGCACAAATGTCCCCTCTCATTGGTGTTTTTTTCTTTTCTTTTTCTGTTTTTTTAAAAATATTTTTATTGACTATACTATTACAGTTTTCCCAATCCCCCCCCCACCCTAGCTCACCTCCGCCCTGCCACCTCAACCCTACAGCACTCAGCCCTCTTAGTTCACATCCGTGGGTTGTACATATAAGTTCTTTGAGTCCTTTGTTTCCCATACCATTTCTTATCTCTCCCCATCTACTTTATGCCCACTAACCATGCTTCTTCTTCCCTGTACCTTTCTCCCGCTATTCCTCCCTTCCCCCTCCCCACTGAAATCCCTCCATGTGATGTCTATTTCTCTGATTCTGTTCCTGTTCTGGTTGTTTGCTTAGTTTTTGTTTTCATTGTTTTTCTTTTCAGTACATTTGTTGATAGTTGTGAGTTTTTCATTTTACTGTTCATATTTTTTATCTTCTTTTTCTTAGATAAGTCCCTTTAATATTTCATATAATAATGGCTGGGTGATGATGAACTTTTTTAACTTAACCTTATCGGGGAAGCACTTGATCTGCCCTTCCATTCTAAATGATAGCTTTGCTGGATAGAGTATTCTTGGATGAAGGTCCTTGCCTTTCATGACTTGGAATACTTCTTTGCAGTCCCTTCTTGCCTGCAAGGTTTCTTTTGAGAAATCAGTTGACAGTCGTAGGGGAACTCCTTTGTAGGTAACTGTCTCCTTTTCTCTTGCTTCTTTTAGGATTCTCTCTTTATTTTTAATCTTGGGTAACTTAATGATGTGTCTTGGTGTGTTCCTCTTTGTGTCCAACTTCTTTGGGATTCTCTGAGCTTCCTGAACTTCCTGGAAGTCTATTTCCTTCACCAAATTGGGGAAGTTTTCCTTCATTATTTGTTCAAATTAAGTCTTCAGTTTCTTGGTCTTCCTCTTCTCCTTCTGGTACCCCTATAATTCAGATATTGGAATGTTTCAGGTTGTCCCAGAGGTTTATAAGACTCTTCACTTTTTTGAATTCTTGTTTCTTCATTTCGTTCTGGATGGGTGTTTATTTTTTCCTTTTGTTCCAAATCATTGCTTTGAGTCCTGGTTTCCTTCCTATCACAGTTGGTTCCCTGAACACTCTGCTTTATTTCACTTTGGGTATCCTTCATTTGTTTTTTCATTTTTTGACCAAGCTCAATCAGATCTGTGAGCATTCTGATTACCAGGGCTTTAAATTCTCCATCAGATAGGTTGGTGATCTCTTCCTCGATTAGCTCTCTTTCTGAGGCTTTACTCTGTTCTTTCATTTGGGCCATATTTCTTTATCTTAGCGCAGCTCACAGGTTGTAAGGGGACAAGGCCTTAGGTATTCACCAGGGCAGGGCAACCCTCTTTGCTGCAGCTGTGGTGCTGCCTGTGTGGGAGGGGCCAGAGAGGGAAGAGTGTAGCTCTTTGCCTGCTCATTTCCAGTGCACTTTTCAACTGACTCTCCTGTGAAATTGGGAGCTTCTCCTACTGCCACAACCACAGTAGCCCACAGCCACCTCTGAGTTCCCTAAGTCAGCCCCTCCTACACAGACCACCGAGCTCCACAACCAGCCCCACCCCCAAGGTCTGCCATGTTGCCAAGGTTTTTCTCAGTTGACCAGTTCAGTCCACCACCTTACCAGTCTGGTTTTTCTGGTTGATTTTTTCTTTAATTCCTTTGTTGTCTGAGTTCCATGCAGTTTGATTTTCTGGTGCTTTTGGTTTTTTATTGATTTCAGATTGGTTGTTATCCTCCTTTTGGTTGTGCAAGGAAGTGAAGGAGCTCCACCTACACCTCCATCTTGTCTGGAACCTCATCAATAATTTTCAACATCATGCTAGAAGTCCTAGACAATGTAATAAAACAAGAACAGGAAATAAAATGTATACAGACTGAGAAGTAAGAAAAACTATCTTTGTAAGCAGATAACATGATGATTTATGTAGGAAATGTAAAAAAGGATCTATGTTAAAAATCCTAGAACTATTAAGTGATTATAACAAGGTTACAGGTTAATATATATAAAAGTCAATCACTTTCCTACATAATAATGAACAAGTAGAATTTAAATTAAAAACAATATACCACTTATATTAGCATCCCCTCAATAAATGAAATACTTAAGTACACATCTAACAAAATATGTATGAGATTTATATGAGCAAAACCATAAAACTCTGATATAAGAAGTTAAAGAACTAAATAAATGGGGAGATATTGCATGCTCATGGAGAGGAACATTGACTTTTGCCAAAATGTCAATTTTTTCCAACTTGAGATTCAATGC
>VMDR010012480.1:0-26521 GCA_007922815.1 Macrotus californicus | reverse complement strand
TATATTTTTAAAAAATAAAAGGTATTAACTATGGACAGTAAGATTTTAGACTTCATTAAAATTAAAAATCTCTCAGTAAAAAATATACTATTCATAAAATAAGTATAGAAACCCTGTGTTGGAAAATACATTCTCAGCACATATATCTGGAAAGATGTCACACTCAGAATACCTAAGAAATTCCCACAAATCAACAACAAAAATATAAACAACTCAAATATTTTTATATTTATTTTTTAAAATTTTTTATTGTTGTTCAATTATAGTTGTCCCCATTTCTCCCCCTTTACTCTCCCCATCCTACTTGCCCCCCACCACCCATATTCAATCTTCTCCCCTCCCCATTGTCTTTGTTCCTGTATCCTTTATACATGTTCCTTGACGACCCTTACCCTTCTTTCCCCATTACCTCTCTCCCCCCTCCCCTCTGGTCACTGTCAGTTTCTTCTTTATTTCCATGTCTCTGGCTCCATTTTACTTGCTCGTTTGTTTTGATCATTAGGTTCCTGTTATAGGTGATACCATATGGTATTTGTCTTTCAACGCCTGGCTTATTTCACCTAGCATAATGCTCTCCAGATCCATCCATGCCATTGCAAAGGGTAGGAGTTCCTTCTTTCTTCCTGCTGTGTAGTATTCCATTGTGTAAATGTACCATAGTTTTTTGATCCACTCATTTACTGATGGGCAGTTAGGCTGTTTCCAGCACTTGGCTATTGTAAATAACACTGCTATGAACACTGGGGTGCATAGGTTCTTTTGAATTGGTGTTTCATGATTCTTAGGATATAATCCCAGCAGTGGAATTGCCAGGTCCAAAGGCAGTTCTATTTTTAGTTTTTTGAGGAAATTCCATACTGTTCTCCACAGTGGCTACACCAGTCTGCAGTCGCACCAACAGTGCACTAGGGTTCCCTTTTCTCCACAACTCACCAGCACTTGCTGCTTGTTGATTTGTTTATGATGGCCATTCTGACTAGCATGAATTGGTATCTCACTGTGGTTTTAATTTGCATCTCTGTCATGGCTAGTGATGCTGAGAATCCTTTCATATGTCTCTGGGCCCTCCGTATGTCCTCCTTGGAGAAGTGATCGTTCAGGTCCTCTCCCTACTTTTTGATTGAATTTTTTGTCTTCCTGGTATGCAGTCATGTGAGTTCTTTATGTATTTTGGAGACCCAACCTTGTCCAAGGTATCCTTGGCAATTGTATGGGAATATATATTTTCCCGTACTGTTGGTTCCATTTCCATTTTGCTGATGTTTTCTTTAGCTATGCAGAAGTTCTTTATTTTGATGAAGTCCCTTTTGTTAATTATTTCCTTTATGTCCCTTGCTCTAGGGGACATATTGGTGAAAATATTGCTGTGTGGAATATCTGAGATTTTCCAGCCTATGTTCTCCTCTAGGACTTTTATAGTGTTGCAACTTATATTTAAGTATTTTCTCCATCTTGAGTTTATTTTGTTATATGGTGTAAGTTGGTGATTGAGTTTCATTTTTTTTTTTGCATGTAGCTGTCTAGAACTCTGAACACCATTTATTGTGGAAGCTATTTTTACTCCATTTTATGCTTCTGTCCCCTTTGTCAAATATTAATTGTCCATAGATACAAGGTTTATTTCTGGGCTCTCTATTCTGTTCCATTGATCTATGTGTCTGTTCTTATGCCAGTACCAGACTGTTTTGATTACACTGGCCTTGTAATAGAGTTTGATGTCAGATATTTTGATCCCTCCTATTTTGTTTTTCTTTCTCCAAATTGTTGAGGCTATTTGGGGTCATTTATGGCTCCATGTAAATTTTTGAAATATTTATTCTATATCTGTGAAATATGTCACTGGTATTTCAATAGAGATTGTGCTGAATCTATAAATTGCTTTGGGTAGTATGGACATTTTGATGATGTTGATTCTTTCAATCTATGAACATGGTACATGCTTCCATTTATTCATGTTTTCCTTAATTTCTTTCTTCAGTTGAACAACTCCATTTTTTTAACAGCAACAGACACTCACAAAAAATAATACACCAGTGGCCAATAAGCACATGTTAAGGTTCTCCAAGTTCTTCTCAGTCAGAGAGATTTGTATTAAAACATGAGATTTGACACCACTACAAACTCAACGCAGTGGTTCCAATGTAGAAGGCGGGCAACACCCTGTGTCTGTGAGGGTAGAAACAACTGCAACATCGATGCAGTGCCAGCAGGACTGTAAAATGTGATGGCCGCTTTAGTGATTCCCTACAACATTAAACATCTAGCTGCCCTATATCCCATCAATTCCCCACCCCCACCCCTGATATATTTATGCAAAAAAAATCATCATCAGAGCAGCCTTATTCATAGCAGCCAAAAATCTGGAAAAAAGCTATCAAAGAAGAATGGAGAAATACACTGTGGTTTCATTAGTATCATGGAATACTACTCAGCAATGAAAAGGAATAAACTACTGAAATATGCAAGAGCCTAGATGAATCTTGAAAATTAATGATGAATTTACAAAGCCAGAAAAGAGTAGATACTTTGTGATTTCATTTTTATTAAGTTCCAGAACAGTCACAATTAACTGTCAGTGGTAGAATTCAGAATAGTGGTTGCTTCAGAAGTACATGAGAACTTTGTAGGTGGTAATAACATTCTAGATCTTGTTTTCAGTTCACATTGTGTAAAGCTATTAAACTAATACTTAAGATCTGTGTTTTTTAGAAGTATCATAAAGTAAAATACATATATAAAAACCAGTATGTGCAGTGCTGGCCAGTGTGGCTCTGTTGTTGCATCATCCTATAAACCAAAGGGTCATGGGTTCATTTCCCAGTCAGGACACATACCTAGGTTGTGGGTGTGGTTCCCAGTCAAAGTGCATGTGAGAGGCAACCAATTGATGTTTCTCTCTCACATCAATGTTTCTCTCCCTCTCTCTCTCCCTTCCTCTCTCTCTAAAATCAATGAGCATATCCTCAGGTGAGGATTAAAAAAATAATCTGCAAATATGTTCTACAGGAACATTGTGAATATATTTAATGCTGCTGAATTGTACACTTACAAATGGTAAAAATGACAAATGTTGTTTTAAGTATATTTCACTATGATTAAATATGTATAATTGCACAGCAAATAGTCATAAATTTACCCAATACTGATACCAGTGGTCACAATGAAAAATAATATGGAAGGATGAGGGCACAGGAAACTTTAACCTGTCAGCCTCACCTTTTACCTGTAAATATCCAATATTCCCATTCATTGAATTGTCTTTAGCATAAGAAAAATGCAAAAAAGTATTACAATATGATGAGTAACCCTTGAGCTCTACACCTTTCAAACTTTTCTATCCAGTAATAGTAAAATATTCCAACAGTAAAGAAGTCTAAATCTGAGCCAAAAATATGCCCCAATCTGCCATGCTGCCCATTCCCTTCCTTCTGCCCCACCCCTTCACCCAAGCTCACTTTACCCTCATGACAGTGTCTACAAAGGAATCTCTGATTGACTCATTGTGCAGTCATCACAAGTTGGGGAAGTGTTTTCCTAACAGCTTGGCCAGTGCGTATCTGGGAGGGAAGGTATTATGGTAACCCTTAATGAGCTTCAAGACAGAGCTAGAGCCCTTGCCTTTTATTCACGGCTCTAGTGCTTCCCTGGACTATCAATTCTTCCACAGGCCTGCACTCCTTCAAAGACAGAAACCTGCCTTGTGCACCTCTTTCTTTCCCCTTTCTTCTTTTCTTCCCACTCCTTTTCTCTCTTCCTTGTCCTCTCTCTCCTTTGCCTTTTTCCTCCTCTCTTTCTTTCTCCTGCTCCTGCTCCCTCATTTTGGTTTTGAAGTCTGCTCCACTTAGAAGTAACACTGATCCCAGAGGGAGCAGCTGAAAGGCTGAAAATGCTCCTGACAGCCCAGTAGGCCAAGGGGAAAGGCCCTGAGTGTGCAGCCCTCACAATGAAGAGGAGAGGCTTGCTTTAGGTTGGGAACCCAAAGAGGGCAGTGTGCACTGGAAGCTGATATGAAGCACAGTCTAGCTTCAGAGCATCTCGGTCTCTGAAATTGGACTGAGATGATCCCACATGGCGAGGGCTCTCAGGGGCCCAGCAAAAGCACATGTAAAGCCCCCTCTGGAGGAAGATTACATCATCCAAGTCCTCAAATTACTTCTATAAACAATTCTGCAACTGCAATATCCAGCACAAACTAAACAGTAGCTAAGCACCAAAAGAGGCAAGACACATAAAGGAAAATGAGCAGAAATGTCACACCATCTAATCAGACCCAACGGAGCTCCAGATATTAATGTCAACAAAACACAGATTTGAAAATAAGAATGAATCAGTCAAACAAATGGTATTTCTGTTCATGAAAATCACCCTTACTAAACTGACATAGGATGGGGATCCTAAGAGAGATGAGAAGTCAGGCAAGGGTCCAGAGATGCTTTGTCCTTATGTCCTGTTCCTGGGAACTGAAGGGAGCAGCTGTGCAGGCTGTGGTGTGAGACTGTCATGGGAGTGTAGTGGGTAGGGCCACTTACAAGAATGGAGGAGGGAGGACTGAGATGTGGAATCTCACACATCATGCCCACGCTCTGCTTTAGGTATCTTGAGAGGGATCCTAGTGTCTTGTGCCTTTCTCTGGATACAATTCAGGGTTACTGACCCAGAGCTTGAAAGCTTAAAGGGATCTCTAGGACTTGAAGAGTAAGATAGGACATCCTTGACAACTGGAATACAAGACTTCTGAGATGATTTTTGGAGTCAGAACTATTGAAAAGATAGTGGTTTGGGTGTGCCCTGACATTCAGAACCAACCATACACTACAAGTTTACTCATTTGAATATCGTCATTGGCAACTTGACTGTGAACTTCACGATATCTGGAACTATGTCTCTCTTACTGTGTTTTTTCCCAGTATTTATCACAGGCCTAGTAGAGAGCAGTGGCTCTCCTCAGCATATTTTTATGTTAATTAAATTGAACTGTATTGAGATTAACCTATGCGGAGTCTCTCAAATCAGTGAATAAAGTGGTATTCAATTCAAGAATTAATAATAACAACTAAAGCTCTGGCCAGTACTTCAGCTGGTTAGAACATCATCCCAATATACCAAGGTTGCAGGTTCAATACCCAGTCAGGGCATATATAAGAATCAAACAATAAATGCATAAATAAGGGGAACAACAAATTGATATCTCCCTCTCTCTCACTCTCTCTACCCCCCCTCCCTACCTTCTAATTTAATAAAAAATTTAAAGACTTTAAAAAGTAAATAAAATAATAACAGCTAATACTTACATAATGCTGATATACACCAAGCACTATAGAATTTTATATATATTAATGTTTAGAGCTCATTATACTCCTATTTAGTAGCTATTTTAGGATTCTCATTTTACTGATAAGAAAACTGAAACACAAAAAGGACAAGTAATTTTCCTAAGCTCACATGACTAATAAGGGGATGGAACTTATATTTGAAAGAGGTGGTCAGGCCCAAGAGGCCAAGCTATTAACCATCACTTCCAATTCCATGGAAAAATATTAAGGATTCAATCCTAGATTTCTTCTTGCTAGATGATTTCCATCATACTAGATTGTCCCCTTTCTAAAATGCAGTTAGTTCAGTTAAAACTATGTTAAACTTCTGGCCAAGATGGAGGCATAGGTAGATATGCTGTGCCCCCTTGCACAACCAAAAGAAGAACAACAAAACATTTAAAAACAAAAAAAAACCAAAACTGATAGAAAATTGAACTGTGTGGAAGTCCAACAACCAAGGAGTTAAAGAAGAAACATTCATCCAGACTGGTAGGAGGGGTGGAGATGGGCAGCTGGGGCAGAGAGGACTCATGGAAAAGCAGTGGCTGGAAGACCAGTGCCAGTGAGGCAGAGGCTGGTGATGGCTGGCAGACTGTGTGGTCCCACATTTGCACATGGATAAACCAGAAGGAAAAACTGGGGAGCAAGACAAATCACACAACCCAGGGTTCCAGCGAGGGGAAATAAAGCCTCAAAACTTCTTACTGAAAAAACCTGTGGGTGTTGCGGGGGGCAAGAGAAACTTCCAGCCTCATAGGAGAGTTAGTTGGAGAGACCCATAGGGTCCTAGAATGTACACAAATCCATATGCCCAGGAATCAGCACCAAAAGGGCCCTATTTGCTATGGGCAGCAAGGGAAGTGACTGAGAGCCAGCCAACAGCTGAGCAAGTGGCATTGTTCCTTGTCTGACCCCTCCCCCACATACAGTACCACAATGCAGTAAAGTGGGTTGCCCTGCCCTGGTGAATATCTAAGGTTCTGCTCCTTACTACATAACAGGCATGTTGAGACAAAAAATATGGTCTAAATGAAAGAACAGATCAAAGCTCCAAAAATAAAACTAAGCAGTGAAGAGAGAGCCAACCTATCAGATGCAGAGTTCAAAACACTGGTAATCAGGATGCTCACAGAAATGGCTAAGTATGGTCACAAAATAAAAGAAAAACTGAAGGCTATGAGAAGTGAAATAAAGAAAAATGCACAGGAAACTAACAGTGAAAGGAAGGAAATAGGGACTCAGATCAGTGGTTTGGAGCAGAAGGAAGAAATAGACATTCAAACAGAACACAATGAAGAAAGAAGAATTCAGAAAAAATGAGGAGAGACTTAGGAACCTCCAGGACAACTTTAAATGTTCCAACATCCAAATCATAGGGATGCCAGAAGGAAAAGAAGACCAAGAAATTAAAAACTCATTGAAAACATAATGAAGGAGAACTTCCCTAATCTGGCAAAGGATAAATAGACTTCCAGGAAGTCCAGGAATCTCAGAGAGTCCCAAAGAAGTGGACCCAAAGAAACACACACCAAGGCACATCATAATTACATTACCCAAGATTAAAGGTAAAGAGAGACTTTTAAAAGCAGCAAGAGAAAAGGAGACAGTTGCCTACAAAGGAGTTCCCATAAGACTGTCAGCTGATTTCTCAAAAGAAACCTTGCAGGCACAAAGGGACTGGAAAGAAGTATTTGAAGTCATAAAAGGGAAGGACCTACATCCAAGATGGCTCTATCCAGCAAAGCTATCATTTAGAATGGAAGGGCAGATAAAGTGCTTCCCAGATAAGGTCACCTTAAAGGAGTTCATCATCACCAAGCCCTTATTATATGAAATGTTACAGGGACTTATCTAAGAAAAAGAAGATCAAAACTATGAACGGTAAAATGACAACAAACTCACAACTATCAACAACTGAACCTACAAAACAAAAACAAGAAAACAAACAAAGCAAACAAGTAGAACAGGAACAGAATCACAGAAATGGAGATCACAGGGAGGGTTATCAGTGGGGAGTGGGAGGGCAGAGAATGGGGGGAAAGGTACAGGGAATAAGAAGCATAATTTGTACATACAAAATAGACAAGGGGGAGTTAAGAATAGTGTAGGAAATGGAGAAGCCAAAGAATTTATATGTATGATCCATGAACATGAACTAAGAGGAGTGGGGAATTCTGGTGGGGGGAGGGGTGCAGGGTGGAGGAGCATCAAGGGGAGAAATAAATGGGACAACTGTAATAGCATAATCAATAAAATATACTGAAAGATAAAGAAACTATGTCTTGACTCTGAATCTTGTTCTCTTTGCAAAAGGCCTGTCTTACATACTTTCATAAGTATGCATGTATTTGCTCTCATAACTGTTTACTTAGGAGGCTAAGCATTGTGCTTGAATGTAAAGCATATAGAGGTGGCGACGTGCTCAGTGAACGTGTGCTGTCCCCCACGTGAACAGTTTTTCTGGTGAAAACAAACCAGATCTGTCATATCCAACTGTGACAAAACCAGCCAAACTGAGAATACTCTCTCCCTCCCTGAAGTTGTACTTAGAACACCTTTGATTGACTTGCCAGCTAAACTAAACCAATTTTTTGAAAGGAATTCAGATTTTTTTTATTTAAATGCCGTGTACTTTGCAATTGCAGGACACAGTGTTTGCAATGACATACAAGTTTTACCTTCTATGCCATTTTGTAAGCGTGTAGTGACTTCTAAAGCACTGGTCTCAATCAAGAATCCGCCACCTGAAGGGTGTGTTGGCCTGTCTGCAGGCCATTGGCACATTTGTCAGAGCACTGAGCTGTGTTTTCTCTTCTACTCATACATATTTTTAAAAACATTAATTTGCTATGTCAGCATGCCAATTTCAGGTAAGTACCAAATATGTGCATCATAGCTGTGGTTTGATCAGATCAATGTGTATAAAATCTTCTATTTTCAAATTTATTTAGGCATCGATATTCTTTTTAGCCAGATTTGTGAAAATTGTTTTCTGCTTAAACTCAGTAGAGATCATAAAGTGAACTTTCACAGAATTAAACCACCATTTACTCAAATTTAAATTGAAGGAGGTGTACTAAAATAATGTAGTATTTGAAAAAGAATGCATGTTGCAAGCAATGCACAATGAACCCAGCTAGAGGAATCTCTTCACATTTTTAAGAATACTGATACGAGAGGAAAGCATTTTAGTGAATTGAGAAATGTATTCCCTTATGGGAGGGAGTATCTCATTAGTGCAAGTGTGGCCCTGAACTCTATATGAGGTGGACCAGAGGTCAAAAGCAATGCAGTCTGCAGAACTCAATTCAACCACGTTCCAGCTTATACTGCGCAAGTGAAGGCTTTCATGGACTCATCGTTTCCTGCCACCCATTGCAGTTCCTGAAGGTCAAGATGGCTTTAACTGCACTTAAATAAAAACAAATACAAGTTGGGCAGTACTACAGGGGCATTTGCTTGCTGATTTTGTGGCTTTCTGTAAGCAGTGTGAATGTTCCACAGGGAAAGCACCTGCATTATAATAAACAGGGATTACCATACCCTGCATCTTCCATTCACCCTCCAGACCCATCTCCACCCTTCTCCATGGATACAATGGGAAGTCACCCTGTAAGGGCCACAGCAGCGTGTTTGCTTGCTCCGTGGTTTGCTGTTGGATGGCCATTTGGGAGCCCCTGCAGATGAAGGGGAGAGAGGGGAGTTGCCTCAGGACAGGACAGATGTCACAGTTTATCTCAAAACACATGGTTTTCTCCTTGTAACTTCCAGTACCCTATCTTTACTCTTTCTTTGATACTGCGAGTGGGCACATCCCCGCTGAGATTAGCCCCGAGGTGCTGCCTTATCTCTTAAAATTTCTCTGTGCCCTGATCACCCCTCTTCCATAGCTCTCTATAAAACATACTCTCCCTCCCAGTGCACTATCCCAATGTGGATGAGCCATCAGATTCCATTTGGGGCTCTGATGTGTAAAATTAACATAAGAAAATATTTTTAAGCTGCCCAGTGTCATAAAATAGTGTTTAGAAGTTCTGATCTAATTCTTCTGAGAATCAGGAATGTATAACCTCCCTTTTGCTTGTAAATAGTTTAAAACATTTTAACTAAAATAACCAAAGCACTTACTAAATCCATCTTTGTCCCTTACTGGACAAGAAAAATGACTTGATACTATTTAAAAGACTACCCTTCATTTTTTATGGAGCACCCATTGTATACCAGGCACTCTGCTAACCCATGGAGATGCAATGATTGATAAGAAACTGTCCCTGCCTCTAAGGATCTCAGGTGGATAAATCGATAATTATAGTGCCATGTGACAAGTATGACAATGAATAAGAGAAAGGGCATTCTAAAAACTCAGTCTGGGAATACAAGTGAAAGTTTTTTGTTGGAAGAATTTTTTTGTTTTGTTTTGTTTTAAGATGGAAGAAACGGAATCCTTTTATGGCCTGGAGGAAAGGAGCAAATTTTGGAAAGAAATACCAGATTGAGAACAAAATTAAGGTGTCATAAGCTGATTGCATATCTTTTAGAAAAAAGAAATAAACAAGAGATGCCGTTTGTTTCCTGGGATGATGGAGGACAGAGTGTTTTAAGGCTTTAAAATCAGTTCAAGTGCAGCAATCCACAAGGACTGTATCTCAAAATCAGGATTTTTTTGTCACGCAGCCACCTCTGACCAGCAGTCCCTGTAGAATTGTTCCAAATGCAGTCTCCAAAGTTCAAGCTATGACAGAAAAAAACACTAGCCCCCTTTCAGTAGGCGAATATCTGGATTCACTGTGAACAGGTAAGAAGAACCAGACACCTGAAATTTTAAATTTTCATGACGATGAGGACTGAGGTGGAAACACATTACTCTATTGTAACAAAGTAGAAAGGGTTAATTAAATAAGCTGGAAGCATGCTGACCATGGTTAGAACACCAAGAAGCCTGCAGAATTGCAGAAAACAGTTTTAAAGATTGACTAGTGAAACAGCAGGCTCTTGGAGGGGAGGGAATGTGTTCAGTTTAGGCTTCCTAGTCCCCAGTGTGGTTTAAACGGAAAGACTAGCCATTTTAAAAACGTTCTGGAAAATGGATTTTAAATTTGAATGTCTGCAAGTTAGATAACATGCATGTGATATGGTTGGCAAAGGGGTGGAGTGGACCTCATTTTCAGAGATCAAAATATTGTCGTAGAAAAATCGTTAATTAGAGCCTCCGCACACCAAGGAACAAGGAGTGGAAGGGCTGTCAGAAGCCCCGGGCCGACCCTCCTGGCAGCAGCACTGAACTGGGAAAGTCTCCAAATACCCACTGTTCCATGGGCCCTGGTGCTTCCTCCCAGTCCCCATAGGGTCCATGCCGATGGACGTGTCAGTTCTAATCTCTAACCTCCTTTACAGTGAGCAGTGATGACTTCTTCCACCCACCCTTCAGATCCATTCTTTTTTAAAATTAATTTCTTTTTACTTAGTGAGTAGTTTTATTTTTAATTACATTTATCAGGGTGACATTGGTTAACAAAATTATGTAGGTTTCAAGTGTACAGTTCTATGATAGGTCATCTGTATATTGCATTGTGTGACAGTTATCACCTACAAAAGGGACAGAGGAGAGGGTCTGTCTGCCCAGACCACAGAACAAGAGCAAAGCAGCCTCTGAGCTGCCCCCTCCTGGAGTGCCCGGAGACCGACTGTGTGCCCTGCCGGAGTCTGATGCCGAAACCCCATCTCCAATGTGTTGGCATTTGGCGGTGGAGACTTGGGAGGTGGAACCTTTGGTGGTGATCAGGTCATGAGGGTGGAACCCACGTAAACGGGACTGATGCCCTTTTAAAAGAGACCCCAGAGAACTCTATTGCCCCCTCTGCCACTTGAGGACACAGTGAGAGAAAGGACTTCTGTGGACCTGGGACTAGACCCTCACCACAACCACTGAATCTGTAGGTGCCTTGATCTTGAACTTTCAGCCTCCAGAACTAAAAGAAATAAATATCTGTTCTTTATAAGCAACCCAGTTGATAGTATTCTGTGATAGCAGCCCAAACTCTTACAGAGTGCCATGATGCCCTGAGGTCACCACACAGGAGGGCTGGATCGAGATGCCTGGGGAGGATAGGTCTCAACAGAGGCAGCAGCAGGGCAGTGGCGACAGGTCCCCTGGGAGAAGGCAAACCCTGGGCCCGTGGTGGCTGAGGAACAAGGGCAGAAGCCAGCCAGCAAGGGTATGCTTATTGACTAATAAGTCAATAGGCATATGAAATTTGCATGCCTCTTGTCTTCCCAGGGCCGCTTCTGGCTCTGTCATCAAGAGCTGTGAACATCCCCCTTCCTTCACAATGCAATGGTATCGTCTGCACATCCACTCGTGTGTGAGTTTCTGTATGTCTCCTTAGCAGCACTTACAAAAAGGGCTCTGATAGGTAGAGTGTATGAACTTGTTAGGGTCTTAATCTATATAGCCATAACCAAAATCCATTCTCAAGAAAGTGTACCAATTTTTAGTCCCACCAACAGCCTATGAAGTGTTGCCGAATGTGAGTAGTATCATTTTTTAATTGTACCTGCTAAGTACAAAGTTGTAACATTATTGTTATAAATTGTATAAATCTAATGAGATCAAAATTGTCTCCCATTTATAGTCCTTTGTGAGGGTGTGTGTCAGTCCATTGTTTTACACGCTGGTGTTCTTTTAAATAGGCTGTATCAGTGTGTCATTTCCGTACAAACCAATGTCATGCCATGCTGAGTACAACGGAACCTAGTCATTAGATTGTCCAACAAATGGCTTTCGACTGTGAATATTTCTATTTTGATAGAGGGAAATTATGGTTCCTCTTCTTTCCCTTCCAGGGTAATAAGTGAATAGGCATACACAATTTGTATAGGAATGTCCTAAGTTTAGTTTAAGGTAACCACTTTTAAAATATTTTAGTATATGAAGTATACAAAGTGTATTTATTCAAGAAAAGGGCGCACATACATGGCACTTTTATTTCTTTCTCAAAGGCAAAGTAGGGAATAAACTCACGGTTCTAAACGGTGAGCAGTGTTGGTACTGCCTTTTATAGCGTGTCTTCATTCAACACGTAACACATCTTTAAAAATATTTTCCTTGTAAGCAATGTCCATATTCACTTTGCATTTAACTTTATTAACCATGTTATGTTTCTGAGCAACTCAAAGTGATATTTTAAGACAGTTAAATACCTTTTAAATATTCCCTCCAATTGTGACTGTTAAATCTTGAAGTTTCTAATTAGCCCAAAGTTTTTTCCTGCAATTTATATTTTTAGAATGAATAAAAATCCACTGTCAGCACATTAGTGTGGTGGTAATATAGACCATTTCGAAGCCATTACTGTGTTCAAAAGTGACAGTTCTTCAGACTACAGTAACTTAGCCACAGGTGACATTTTCACACTTTCATTTACTGAGCAGCCACTAGGAGATGACCCTGTGCTCTGCGGTTGGAAACATGACTAAGATAAAAACTCGACAAGCAAAGTGCATATGATTAGGGTTACTGGATTTTAGCAAAAAAAAAGCCTAGTTAAATATTAATTCCTGGTAAACAAATAATTTTTGTTGTACAAGTATGTCCCAGATATTTCACGGGACATATTTATACTAAAAAAAGTTATGGTATGTCAGAAATTCAGATATAACTGGGTGATCAGTATTTTACCCGATTGTGATGTCATGGCAAGCCAGTTGTGATGTCATGGCAGAGTAATCAAGGCCATCATTTCTTGTAATAAACATGAACAGTTGTACCAGTGCCCTGGAACAGGAACTTAGCCGTGCCATGTCAGTTGAGAGGTAGGGGTTAGAAGGTTCATTAAAGAGTTGTTTCTAAACTGGGTACCAAGCCAGCAAGCCGTACTTGGACAGATGATAACGACTGATGTTCCAGGAAGTGGGGAAGGTATGAGTGAAAATGGATGGGAACTAAAGGACCAGGAATACACTGGTTCTATAGTTCCTTTTGACTGGCAAGGAAGTTTGTATTGGGAGACATGTAAGAAGGAGTAGCACCAACAACATATGTAGCAGTACCAAGTTATAGATTATGAAGGAGATATCACATTAGAATTGTAGGACGATAATGAGAAATTATAGGGCATAATAATTCAATAATTTATTACAGATTGGCGGTGGTATTTCTGCAAGGGGGAAAAAGACTGTTTATAGCAAGAGTAATGGCTCCCTCTACTGGTTGAAACTAGAAAATCCTCAGTTGATACCAAAAATGTAATGGTTTAGACAAAGACTGTACATTTCACTATAAATTATCTGATAATATCAGCAATATCGTAGAACATTTTCATTTAAGCTAAACAGTCTTTCTTTTTTCTATATACTACAATTCATAAACTTATCAGGGATAAAATACTTAAGAATCTGGTGATTCACTGAAAGACATTAAATAAAAAATAGTAAATTGCTGAAGAAATCTCACCAACGTCTTTCATGTTCACCGTGGTTGTCCCTTCTACGTAATCTGACTTAAAGTCAGAGCTGACAGGAAACCTGTTGTTAAACCCCTGCTCTGACTACCTGGAAGACAGTGGTGCACAATAAGCAGGACTTACTCTGTGAGCATGTGGAAGTGCTGTTTCCCTCCCAGTTCCACTGAAGCAGAAATGCCAGAAGAGGGTTTGCCAATTTCACTTTTACCAGCTGCCCTCAAGTGATTTGGGAAAGCGCATTTTCGATGCACATCTTCCTTCATAACTCTTCAGCTACTAACTTGTGGCTCTGACTCCTGATTATCCTCAATTAATTAACACCACCTGTTTAACAAAAGTGAATCGCTCCTTCTTGTCTATTCAATCACCTCTGAAACCTCTCCCTCGCAGGGATTCAGGCCCTCCACAGGCCAATCTTGTCTCGTCTACTCGCATCCTCATCCAAGGCCCATTCCAGCCAGGCTTCTCTCTCACCCTCCCCACCCTGCCACACTTCTTCCTGCAGAACAATTTCTCTGGCAGGAAAATGTGACCCCAGCACTTCTTCTGAGGCTCACCTTAAGTCTCTGCATCCACAGCCTGCTGTGCTCTTAACTTTCCAGATGCCACATGTTCTTCATGTGTTGCACTGTCTCCTAAATGCCGTGTAGTATTCACTGGCTTATGATCAATTTATAGGCCAACATATGTGTGGGCAGCCCTGGCACAATATATGTGTAATTAGTTCATCCGCAAACACCAACACTAAAGCACTAGAATTGCCAAGTAAAAATTAGTACATATTCTTTTTAACATATCAAGGACAATACTTTTTAAAATAAGAGAAACAGAATATCATCCAAAAATGTTTAAAAATTAAATGCCAGGCGTATTTGACATAGAACCAAACAGGACTCCAGTAATTAGAAAATAAATGTACTTGCTAGAGCAGAAGCCCCCAGAATATTCAGACTTTAAAACTGTTATGTTTACTTCTTTGACATAAAAAATTTTGTCTGCATTTTGTCTCTGCTATCCTGAGCTAGAACATCAAGCTGTTCTGATGATGTCTATTTTATTCAGAACTGAATTTCAGCCAGAGCCCCACATAGTACATGAAATGTGGGAATATATCCAATGACAGTTTGCTGCTTGATTGGAAATGACAACCTGCCTTAACTTAAGCACTAGTTTACAAGCATGAGTTTGATGTGGAAGCACCTATTAACCATGAACTAAAGAAACAAATAAACCAAAACAGACAAATACAAGTGTGTCAAATGTATACAATAAGGTTGAGCACACTAGTTGTAGTAGTTTTCTATTGCCGCAAAGCAAATTACTCCAAACTCAGTGGCTTCCGACAGTGCCCACTTGTCCTCTCGGTCGGGGAGGTCAGGAGTCTGGGGTGACGTGGCTGGGTTCTCGGGTTGGGGCTGAAATCACGGTGCTCACTGGCTCCTCCACTCTCTGACAGATCTAGAACAGCGGTGCCCAACTTTTTCATCTCATGCCACACAAAGACTAATTCCTAAAATTCTGCAGCACACCAAAATATGTTGTTTTTTTTTTTGCCTATCTGCCCAAGAAATAGATATGATTTTGATTCATTCACACTGGATGGCTCTTGTGGTGCTGGCTGCTGTTGTTTTTCAATTTCACAATCTAAGAGAAAAGAGGTCAGTGCCCCTGACTAAATAAGCAGGTATTGCGTGTTTTAAAAATTCTTGCTGGGACGCACTGGTCGAAAATCGCTAATCTGGGAGAATCGACTTCCAGATTCATTGGTGTTGTTGGCAAAATTCAGTTCCTTTGCAGTTGTGGGACTGAGGTCCCCATTCCCTTGCTGGCTGTTAGGGAGCTACACTTTGCTCCAGGAGAACACCCGGATTCCTTGGCATGTGCTCCCCTCCCTCTTCAAAAACAACATTAGTCCATCAAATGCCCCTCAAGCTTTGGGTCTCTGGCTTCCTTCCACTGGTCAATGAAAACTCTGCTGTCAGAGTGCGGGTGAGATCAGATTATCAACTTTCCGCCTTATTACATAATCTAATCATGGGAGTGGTGTCTCCTCACAAGCAAAAGTTTCATCACACTCAAAGGGGAGGGGATTTTACAAGGGACAGGATCACTGGAGTTTCTTAGAATCTGCCTCCCACGAGTATGTTACTTAGTAGTTATGCTTTGCTTAAAAAGATTGAACATGTATTTATTAATTCAACAAACATTGATGGCACCCCAACTATGGACCAGGTGCTGTTCACACAAAGATTAAGAAACCAGGGCCCCTCCAGGAGCTTGACTTAGGAATCAGTCTTTACTGTGATGAGTATACAGACTGTATGGGTGCAGCGGCGGCATGAAGAGAGGAGAGAAGGGTCTGAATCTTGCTGCAGCATTTAGGTGGGCAGTGGCATAAGAGGCCGGGGTGTAGCAGCAGGCCGGAGCGCAGAGGGCCTTGCATGTCACGCTGTGAAAGTTTTACTTTACCTCATCACTGAGATGGAGCCATCGGTGGTTACTAAGCAAGGGAATGACGTGAGACTGCTCCAAACATCTGACACGCAGACTGTGAAATTATCAGTAGCAAGAAATAGTACAATACACCTACAGCATATGCAGACTGACTCACTATTATTTGTTGCTACATTTAGGAGAAGTGCATTCCAATGGCCTAGTGGACAAAACTGTTAGTGCAATTTTCAAAGAACCTAATTTATAAACAGACCGTTGCCTGGGCACTGGGAAAATCTGACTCAGCCTGGCAACTTCCCCATCCCCATTCTGTGACAAATTTCTAATTTATCATAATCTACTATGTCATACTTCCAAAATTCCATGGCTTTTCCACCCACCCTCTGCCAGGCTTTTCAACTACCCACAAAAAAGATTTTCTTTCATAGACTAGAATTAAAGCTTTGCACACAAAAAGACACTGTACATTTTATACCTGCAGCTGCTTCCTGAGAAAAGGTTACAGGAACCTCAAATACATTTTAATGAGTTAGATTGCTCAGGTCTCAAATGATTTCTGTCAGGAAACATTTGAGGTGTTGTAGCAAGTGGATGGTTGACGTGAACGGCCACGTAGGCATGCACCATCCCACGTGCATTGTCCTTTCATTTTAAAGGGTAACCAGTCCACAGAAATGGAATAATTGTTAGATGTAACTGTTGGATAACGATAAAGAGCTAAGTATGTAGAAGACCAGATTCCTGCTTTCTAGTTCCTTAAACTTCTCATGAAGTTTCTTTCTGATGACAAAATGCATTGCTTAAAAAAAAGTTCGGGAGGAAAGACTCTTTCCTGATGAAGATGTGCAGAAAAAAACGAAGTCGCTCCCTTTCCTTTGTCTTCTGTACTTGAACATCCATCCTCCTCTCCCTCGTGTGGAGACATGTGGATGACTCATGAGCGCCTAGCTGAAGTTTGGGGTAGGCCAGTCTCCCCCCAGCAATGGAGTTTTCTGTCCAAATCCATGAGGGAGCAAAAAGGAGGAGCCTGAGCATTCAAGGTTCCAGACTTCCTACAAGGCAGGTCAACATTTTTAAATAGGAAAGGTCAGAAATCAAAATATTAGTAATAATTTAAGGGAGCATTATGTCATCTTCCCTGTAGATATTATCTAAGAAATTTATATCATTATCAAGTAAAGGGAAATTTTATGGCTTTAAATTATTAACTTCTGAAATATCCACATTTCTCAAAAAGAATTTTATTTTATTCAATCAGAAGGATATATTCTGAGTATTACTGCGGCTGGCACACTGGCATGGGGATGCAGAAGCGAGCAAGGCACTTTGTCAGGCTGTGCTTTAACCACGGGGTGTGGAGACTCCTGCCCGATTCTCACACACTAATGGGTGATGGCAAGATTTTGCTCTTTTTTTGCTTTTTCTTCATTTTTTTCAGTTTTATTGAGATACACTTGTTATAAAACATTGTGTAAGTTTAGGTGTACAATGTATTGATTTGATGTACTTATTCATTACAAAATGATTATCACCATAACATTTACTAACATTTCCATCATATCATAAAAGTTGTCTTTTTTTGTAGTGAGAATATTTGAGATCTACTTGTTCAGCAACTTTCAAGTATGCAATGCAATATTATCAACTCTAATCACTGTGCGGTGCATTAGACCCCTAGAACGTGCTCATCTTACAGCTGCAGCTTTGTACCCTCTGACCAGCTCCCCATTTCTTCCACCCCCAGCCCTGGCCGCTACCACACACTCTTTGCTTCTACCACTTTAGCTTGTTTAGATCCCACCTCTAAGTGAGATTGTGCACTATCTGTCTTTATCTGACTTACTTCACTTGGCATGATACCCACAAGGTTCACCAATGATGTCACAAATGGCAGGGTTTCATTTTTCTCGTGGCTAAATGTTACACCATATGTGTATGTATGTGTGTGTGCATATACATGACATTCTTTATCCATTCATCTGTTCATAGACACTTAGGTTGTTGTTTCCATGTCTTAGCTAATAGTGAGTAAGATGATCTTCTCCACTAGATGCTATGTCTTCCTCCTCTGAGGATTTTGCCTTCAATAGAGCCCTGGCCTATTCTTCTTTGTATTCTACTTACTGATGTCATTGTCCTTTTAATCACCCTTGGCCTACCATCAGAGTTCACTGTACCCTACTCCACCTAAGCATACCCTTTTATGAATTAAGCCTCCTAAAGCAAGGACTCTGTCTGTTTCTTCTGCAGTCTTCAGCACAAGTGTTAAGGAAATAGATGTCAAGTAGAAATGTTTCCAGGAATTAGGTTTAGGTGTCTATAAGTTCAGTAACTCAATGAAGATTCCAAGTGCATGATGGGAAGAAAACGGAGAGCTACAAGGAGCTTCACGTTGTCTCACGGCACCTATTCCTTGTGGTTTTGTAGAGTTAGAGAAGAATCTATAATTTTGCCTTTCCCAGAGGTATCAAAATGGCTAAAAAACATAAAGCCCACTGAATAGCAGTAAGCAATGATATATTATTTTCTGACACAGTATTAGAAAAAGGATTTTCTAGAATTTGAGAGATGTCTTGTCCTATTTCAAGAATAACTCCCAGAGTTAGTTGATATCTAAAGCCAGGCTAGACAAATCTCTGCGAGATAAGGGCCCTGCACAGGCTGACATTCAACCTCTCCTCTTTGCCTTAAAATAATCGGATAGTTTTTTCAACATAAAAGGGTATTTAAATCTCCATTTCAGCATCAGTTAAGATATTGAATATTTGGATAATTAACAAGTAGATACCTTTTGGAACACTGGATAATTAGCAGATAATAATCCTCAAACATAAAACTCAGTTTGTTTAATCTACCAACAGGGTTCAAATTCGCCAATGTCTGGCGCAAGCTAGAACACCTGTCTTTTGGCTGGAGCTCAGCTGTCTAGCAGGTAGCTTCTGCTCTTGCTACAAGAGCTAGGGGAGATGGGTTATGAATCACTCTCTTGTTGGTAAACACCCAGTCTTACAGTTTGCATGGGTTTAGACAAAATGAAAATAAAAATAACTGGCCGGTTGGCCCAGTTGGTTGGAGCGTTGTCATGCACACTAAAATGTTGGGTTCCATCCCTGGTCAGGTACATAGGAGAGGCACCCAATCAACATCCCTCTCTCTCTCTAAAAAAAAAAACAAAAACCAATAAACATATTTTCAGGTGAGGGTTAAACAGAAGAAAAGAAAAGAAAAATATAATTCCCTCTCTGAACCACACTCTACTGTTCTAACATCCATTCCCTGAAATCAGATAGAATCCTTTGTACCTGCGAACATCTTAGCAATGTCCTCTTTTAACTTAATCTCCCTAACATGGATAATTATTTAGATTTTGGAAGAAACTCTACCAGGGCACTGCTAGCAGAAGCCTTCATTCAACAATGCGTGCCAGGAGGAGGCTGCCAAGGGGCGCCCTCTCTTAGGAAAGGATGGTAGGGTGTTGTGTAAGGCTCTAGCCGGAGGGCATGACCAGTCAGCTGTGTGACTAGTGCCTGAGGTAGGGGAATTGTCCTTGTGTGGCAGTAGCCATTGTTTGGGCAACCTGATTTTAACCAGGCGGGTGGAGAGGAACACTTAACTGGGTGAAATCTAATGAAGGGGGGGAAGGGCAATCTGCAGGGACAAAGGCATGCAGATGCCACAGTGCTAAAACCTCAAGTCTCCAGGCCTTCACGGACCTCAAGGGTTTCTCACAAAATTAATCAGTGTCTTGGAACTAAATTCTAATACTGAGAAAACTGGCTTTTAACAACATACAACAGCACAACTCCACAGTAAGTAGGTAGCTGCTGGCTCAGTTCACTTTACCCTTTCTCATAGTGAATTTTGTTAAACTCTGATCCAAATCCAGCTGAGTAGAGGATATTAATTTTTGCAGATATTTTGTAAAATGATGGAGTTACTTCTTGGAAGAAATTAATTTCATGTAATGATTATTACACTGTCTTTTAGTGACTTGAAACAATAGTAGCCTTGGTTACATGATCTTTATAGGTACTTCTGTCTTGGTCGCCCTGTAAACTACAGGGTTAATTTTTATGCATTTGTGTATTTACTAGTTCATTTTTAAAATAAATATTTATTAAACCACTATTATAATAAGTAAGGTGTTTTGCTAAAAATATTATATAAAATGAAATATCCGATTTGCAAGTTTTGATCTGCTTTAGATAAAACAGAGATAAAATTCAAACGTGTTAACAATATTGAGAATCATTGGCACATGGTAAGCATCTATATGCCTGTTTTCCATGTCATAGATTTTAATTTATTTTACTATTAATCATTTAAAAACTGATGTTTTTTTATCATTTTAAAAACCCAGAGGAATAGGTAAAAATGAAGTTCATTTTTAAATTATCTATGCTGTCACCTTCTGATGAAAAACAGTGCTACGACCTTATTTTATCTCTTGGTCTTTCCCCACACTCACATGGTGTCTGTCAGCGGAGCACCGTGGCGCTACAGGACGCAGCACAGGCAGGAGATGAAGGCAAGGCTCTCGTCCCCACTCACCTATTTTGCCTTTGTTGCTTGTGCTTTTGGTATCATATCCCAAAAAATCATGGCCGAGACCAAAATCATGAAGCTTTACTCCATGTCTTTTCTAAGAGCTTTATAGATTTGGGTCGTACACTTAAGTCTTTAATTCCTTCTTAACCGGTGTATATATATGGTGTACGATAAAGGTCCAGTTTCATCCTTTCGCATGTAGATATCCAGTTTTCTCAACACCATGTGCTGAGGAGACTACCTTTTCCTCATGGTGCGCTCTTGGCGTTCTTGTGTGTGCATTCTGTTCCATTGGTCTGTGTATGTTTTCATTCCAGTGCCACTCAGTTTTAACTACTGCAGCTTTGTGCTACATTCTGAAATCTGGAAGTGTGATGCCTCCGTCTTTGTTCTTTCTCAGCATTGCGTTGGCCAGTGGAGGTATTTTGTGGTTCCATGTGAATTTTAGAATTGTTTTTTGTGTTTCTGTTTTTAAAAAAGGTCACTTTGATTTCAATAGGGATTACACTATACCTATAGATCTCTTTGGATAGTATGAACACGTTAACATTATTAAGTCTTTCAATCCATGAATACAGAATATCTTCATGATTAGCCAGTCATGATTCCATTTACATGAGATATCTAAAATAGTCTGACTCAGAGCGCAGAATGCTGGTTCCCAAGGGCTGGGAGAGGGAAATGGGATGCTGCTGTTCAATGGGTATGAGAATATAAACAGAAGAAACCTTAAGCAAAACGTGCTGAGTATGTCACTATAAAGATTTAAATTACTTTTTAAATTTTCAGAGGATTTCACTCTGCTATTTATTTAAGAGAGGACCAGTAGGTGATTCAGCTTCATGTGAGTTCTGTGTTCACATATTTTTATACGACACCTGTGAGATTTCTGCCCAGCCATATTCACTCCCATCTTCAGCAATAGCATCAGCACCCACCACCCCTCCCCCCAATCACACAGGGCCCCTGGCCGTCTTGTTTGTCTGACACAATTCTGTTCCCCTGGCCATAATTAATACACGTTATGTAATCATATATTCTTAGAATGCTGGCAATGTTTTAATATGTAGTTTAGTTGTTTCCTAAGAAATTACTCCAAAGAGGTAGTCTTAAAATCCTTGAGACATCTTTTTAGTTTTATAACAATTTCCTTTTATTTTGCTTTGGCTGGCTCACGTTGGTTTCTTTGCTTTGCAATCAAAGACATGCACACACAAACACGTTCAGTGACCTGCTGTTTCTAATCCAATCAAACATATTTTTGCATCCCTGGCTGGTGTGGTTCAGTTGGAGCATCATGCCATAAACCAAAAGGTCATAAGTTCAATTCCTGGTCAGGTACATGCCTAGGTTCAGAGTGTGTAAGAGAGGTAATTGATGGATGTTTCTCTCCCCTCCCTCCCTCCCTTCCGCTCTCTCTAAAACCAATAAGCATGTCCTTGGGTGAGGATTAAAATACATATGTTTTTTCATATTAGTAAATATAGCTTTACCTCATCTCCATTAATTACTGCATACTTCTGTATTAACAAATGCCCCACAATTTATCTAACCAGTCCCTATTTTTGAACATTAAAAATGAGCACAAAGCCCTCAAAAACAATCCTTATACATATATCTTTGTGTGCTTATTTGATTATTTTCTTAGAATACATTTATTGTAGAATACATTCTGGGTTGAGTAGATGCTTCTTTTAAGACATTTGAGATGTTGTGACGAATTGTGGTTCAAAAATATGTAACAGCTCCTCAAGAATGCTGCACAGACTTTAACTATGATCAATAGGAGGAAAACAAATGCTTTGTTTCAGACATAGTGCTTTGGCCACCAAAGCAGCAGAACACCATGTGTAGCAGAAACACCTTTGTGTTTCTTCCTTTGCTGTTTGTCTATGTTTATATTCTTAACTCATTTTTATGAGGGAATAGAGTTTTTTCCTCATCGGTTTGTGAAAGATCTTTAACGTAAATATATTAGTTCTCTGCTTCAACACATGTGTCACACATATATTTCCATTCTTATTGGTGTTTAATATTCTGGATTTTGTTCTAAAATTTTATGAATTTATTAGATAGCAATCTTTATTTTCTGTTGCTTTCTTTGAGAATATACTGAGAAGTTCTCCTGCATTCCAAGATTATATAACCATTAATTGGTTCGCTTAGTTTTTCTTAGGGAGATGATCATATGATCATCTCTGTTCTATTATTGTAAACTTTTTTTTAATGTTTCTTCCTCCTTCCTCCTGCTTGCCTGCCTACCTGCTTCCTTTTTCCTTAGTCTCATTAAATTGACTAGAATTTCCAGAACAATGGTTAAAAAATAGCACCGATAGTAGGCATCATATGTCTTGTTCCAGACTCCAGTGGAAAAGCATCTAGTGTTTTTCTGTCGAGCAAAATGTTTGGCAATTGGATTTAAAAATAGTCTATTTATATTAACAAGGTAACTTGCTATTTATAACTTCCTGGGAGATTTTGTCAGGTTTAAACATTGACCTTGCTTAAATGCCTCCTCAGCATATAGAGCTAATTTTTTCTCCTTTGACCTATTGATGTTTTGAATTTTATTAATAGATTTCCTGATATAGCACTATCCTTAAAATCCTAGAATAAATCCAATTTTGTAATTTATTATTATTATTTTAATACATGTCTTCATTCCTTTTTTTCCTTTTTATTGAATTTACTGGGGTGACACCGGTTAAGAAACGTATGCAGGTTTCAGGTGCACAGTTCCACAACACACAATCTGTGCACTGCATTGTGTGTTCTCCACCCTCGTCAAGTCTGCTTCCACCACCGTTTATGCCCCCTTTGCCCGCCTCCATCTGCCCCCAACCCGCCTCCCCCGAAAATCACCACACTTTTAAAACCTTAAAATCTATATTCATAAATAATATGGTCTATAACATATTCTCTATGTCTTTTCAAGTACTTATAGTATAAATATACTTGCTACATAAAAAGAATTTGGAGATATTATTTCCTATGTTTGACAACCGTTAACTATGCAGTGGAGGTCTATTCTATTACTCATCTCTGATGAATAATTGCCACCCCTCTCCCTCTCGTTAACTGTGTGAGTGTTTTTAAACTTTTTTTATTACAGGAATTTTTGAACATACATAAAAGTGAGAATTATAAACTGAAGAAATGACCCCTGAGATGACCCTTTGTGGCCCCAAGTGTTACATTTATTGTACAATGTAAAACCATAGTCTACATGGAAGCACAAAATAACTGGGAAATTAGACAAAGAAAGAATGATTCAGAAAAGTGGGCACAAAATAATAGAGAGAAATAAATAATATTTACGTAAATCAGCAGTAAAGATTTAATAAATTTAAATATATACCCCAATTTTATGAAAAATAAAATATATAAAATACCTAAGATTTAAGTTAACAATAAAGATGCAAGATCTAAAGTTGAAAAAATCATTACGTTCTCTGGAAATGAGCAAAGTCAAGTTTTAAAAATTTGAAAAACAGTATGACCTTGATAGAGTGGCCATATTGACAAAACATTGATGTTGTGGTGGCTTGGAATAATAATTTTGAAGTTTCTGTTTTTCATGCCCAGATATAGTTAAAATATATTGGAATTATTTGTTCTATGAATGTTTTTAAAGCTCTATAAAATTGCTTGTTTTGGCAGGAGTGGATGTGGATTTGAAGATTTTCATTTGTTCAGAACTGCGCGGGTCACAGCAAGGTAAGTTCCCGGTGCCTTTTCCTAGAATGGTGGCAAGAGTGGAGCACACAAGAGCTCCTGGTGAACACCAAGGGCAGGGGGAGGTGGTGGCAGAAAAGAAATCAACACCTATGTATGGAGAGCCAGTAACAGAAAGTCTTTCCAGCTACGGATACAAAACTAGCTCTACCCTGCTTTCGAGTGATTGACATGTATCCTAGGGAGATGATAATTTTACCTCTGGCCAGATGGCATGAAAAGTTAGTGGAATTATAACCCTCTACAATGGTAGTATTTTCTACAGAAAACGTGAAAAAATATTTGTAAAGTTAAGTGAATAACTCTATAACCAGGGCATAATATGAATTTTATATTAGAAACAAAATTAATTAGTATAATTTTGGGCCCAAATGTCACATTTATTACACAACATAAAACATTTTCTCTGGGTATAAATGACATTTAAAGAATGTTTATGATGGATCATTGGAGGCACATTAAGAAACACCTCTGGCCAAGATGCTGCAGAGCAGCTGGAAGCGCCATCCACTTGCTCCCAGCTCCTCACTGGCCTTGCAGCTAAACCACAGAGCAATCAACTTAAAAATCCAGCTGAGTGTGAGTGAGTGTGCACCTGGGTGAGTGTGTAGGCACGTGTGAAAGTGTGGCCCCAGCTCTCCTGGTGGAGCAGCTGCTGCTGCTGCTGCCTAGCCCGGTGCCTCTGGCCATGCAGATTGGGGGCAGGAGCCATTTTGAGGAATTTTAAAATATCCTTACCCGTGAAGAAGCCTCCAGAGAGCCCACACCTGGGCGCCCAGACTTGTCTCAGTGCCCTCCGTCCCAGGCAGGGCTGCGCACCCTAGTGCTGCCAGAATCCGGGGACTGTGGTACTTACTAGGGACCACAGGGACCTGTCCTCCCTGACCCAGAGCCCCAAGGCAGAGTCTGACTGAGGAGGTGGTGGCAGACCACCCAGGGAGCTCAGTGGTGCAGCTGCAGCAGCTCAGCAGCAGGAGCCCGAGGCTGACTCGCTGCAGGGAAGCAGTGTTACCACACCCAGTCACAGCCCATGTTGTAACATGGCAGTGGGACTCCTCCCTTCCTTCCCCCACCCCATTAGGATGATGTGAGACCTGAAAGACCATGGTGCATACAGGGTGTAATCTATTACTTTGGGAGAGAGGGGAAGCTGTGTGGGTGTGAGAGAGAAGCGTGAATAGGTGGCCTCCTGTATGTGCCCAAACTGGGGATTCAACCCACACCCAGAGGCCCTCTCATGGCAGAGGAGGTCGTGCTGGGGGCTGAGCCCTGCAGTCAGCCAGACAGGGAAAGCTCCCACCGATGAACAGGCTCCGTGCTTTGGGGAGGGACAAAAACTGCTGGAGACAAACCAAACATTTCTTTTTCTCCCTTAGAGAGTGAAGGCACAGATTGTGTGTGCCCAGCTACCCCCTTGGGCCCCAGTGAAGGGAGGGTGGGGCAGTCTGGAGTTGCACAAGCAGAGTCTGGAGTGGGAGGCACTGGGGAGAGTGCTGTGGGAGCAGCCGTGGGATTTTCGGGCCCTGACATACCTGGGCTCCACAACAACCATCTTCCTTGGAAAGAGCTACCCGCCCAGCGGCAAACCAAGCACCTTACTCTGCGAAATACCGCTTCCCCCACTCTTTGTAAACCTGTCCACTCAACACATCCTTTTTTCCCCTCTGTTGTCAGTTTTGCTCTGTTTTCCTTTTCTTTTTCTTTTTCGTTTTTTTCCCTGCCGTCTCTCCCATCCTGTATCTTAACCCTTGCTGAGGAGACAGCAACATAAACAGATTCAGGGGTCGTCAGACTGGCGGTAGGGAATCCACACACTACCCTGGGAAACAGACTGGTGTACCCCCATGGGAGAGCCACAGAAACACCCTCCTGGTGTCCGGAAGCCCCAAAATCTGGGCTCAAGAACTGTAGTAGGGGCCTAGCCCTGCCAAGCACAAGGAAATAATCACAAACAGGCTCAGACTAGTGCTCAGGGGCGGGGGGGGGGGGGGGGGGGGGGGGGGGGGG
>VMDR010012479.1:0-26520 GCA_007922815.1 Macrotus californicus | reverse complement strand
CTATGTGCAATTTATATCGCCTGTTTACTTCCCTGCTGTTTCTTCCCTTGATTCAATATTTTGCCCTAAGAACTCTCATTAATTTATAAGTGTTTGTTACTATTAGAAGAAAATAATAACAGTCACAGAAAAATGGATCACCAGCTCAAAATGCTCAGTTTCCTACCCCAACTAGTGTCTCACACTGAGAGATGGGGAGTAATTTGATTACTAATCAGACTTAACAAAAGAAACGTTCAATACTTACTAGTAGAGATCATTGACTTACTGTCTTAATTATTTCTCCTCACTAGTCCTTTAATTATATTTTCTGTTTGCTTTGATTTTTATCTCCCTTTTGAACTTTTGGCTTCCAATCTCCATTCCCCTCGATCCTCATATTCTTAAATCATTTATTTTCAATGACTCTGCATTTCCCATAAAGACCAACTTCAGCTTTTGCAGGACCAAGTAATAAAGACCATCAGCAGTTGCGAATGGGTGGTACTAATGTGCTACGGCTGCCCTAACCAAGGATCACAGATGGGGTGGCGTAAACAACACAAATTTATTGTCTCACAGACCTGGAGGCTAGAAGTCCAAAGTTAAGGTGTCAGCAGGATTAGTTTCTTCTGAGGGAAGGGTCTGTTCCAGGAATTTCTCTTTGGCTTCCAGATGCCCATCCTCTCTCTCTATCATCACGGTACTCTTCTCTCTGCATGCATGTGCATCTTAGTGTCCTCTTCCTTTAAGAACTTCAGTCATATTAGCACCCACCCCACCCACCTCATGTAACCTTAACTACCTCTTTAAAGACCTCCAAATACAGTCATCTGTGACTTACTGGGAGTTCCAGCTTTAACATATGAACTGCAGTGGGGGCTGGGGGGTGTGGGGGTGGCACAATTCAGCCTGTATCATAGGTATAACCAGAAACGTGACCAATTTAAGTATGTGGCATGGATTTAGACAGAAGAAACAAAGTACATGATCCCTGAGTAGAAGGAAACCCAAGCTGCTACACTTTGATTCTCAATTATCTGATCTGGCAAACAGAAAAGGGTAACTGGTGATCCTTCAAAAAGAGGAGCAGGTAGCTTCAGGATCTTATCACGTTCATATACATAGCTAGGATGTATGAATAGAGGTTAATGAAGCTCTCCAATGAAAGTCCCCAGAGCATGGGGAAGAAGGAGAAAATGCACTCCATAGTAATCTGCCCATACACCAGACGGAGTTAGCTATACGAAAGAGACAGGGAAATAAGATCAAGAGGGAAAGGAGAGCTGGAACAAAACAAGAAATTGTTAAGGAATCCAGAGTCGTACATCTACACTTGAAAATCTTCTTTACTTTTAAAGTATCTTTCTTATATGTTTGTGTGGTGTTTGTACGTTCTTGTGTCTCACTACAAAAGCAATGACTTGACAACAGTTCTCAAACCCTCACGCCTGAGACGGAATTTTGGTAAAGATGATTTTTCAAGCTGCATCTATTGAACTTGTCTCATCTTTTTGTCTTTTCTCCAGAACAACGTTAATCCAGAAAGGCGAGCTCTCAGGTAAATTACTTAAGCCCAGGTATATTTTCTGATATGACAACCTGCAGCCGTGTTGTCATCATTGTTGTTGCTCCCAAAATGGGACATTTGCAAGAAGAGACTGCGTTAGAGCCTTTGGCTAGTGAACGAACAAAGTAGCTCCTGCTCAGCTGGAAGCCAGCGGTGCAAGGGAGTCCTAGTTAACATCTGGGTTGATTTTTCAGTCGGTGCAAGATACAAATATACCACATGGTCAAAAAATGCCTTTAGAAGTCATTAATGTAACCCATAAAGTACAGTATACCTGGTTTTTGGTCTACCATTCTATTCGACAATTCTGTGCATGCTGAAGGCTGAGAGCCAAGGAGTGAGGCCCAAGCGAGGAACTCAACAAAAATCAAAATGCAGTATCTACACACTAAAACGATGAATCTTCCCTTGAGGGCACTGCTCCAGTCTTCTTCAAAGTGATCAGGGCCGGCAGGTAATCATTTAAATGAAAAATTAAGTTAATGAACTCACAGTATATAAATACATTTATCTTAAATCATTTAACTAAAAGCATAAATACAGGTCCATACACTACTTTATTTGTAGTGCCATGGGTTTTCCTTTGAATGTGACTCAATTAATTATCCTCTTTATCCTTTTTTCTTTTTTAAATATAAATCATACGCATAACATGTGGGATCTCAAGTGTAGGGAAAAGTAAAAAGATATTTGCAAACCAATATGAATATTTAATCCTAGATTTTTTTTCTTTTTAACAAATTTATCTTCACTCCATTTGACAGCTCGTTTTTAAGTGATGGACATAATGAAGTCATGGAGAAGTGAGGAAGCCATTGGAGGGAAAGATCCCATAACCCAATCTGCATACACTTTCTGTTGGTCTACACCAAAACTGCTAACATTTAAAATGTTATTGTAATATTATCTCCCAGAACCGAAGGCTTTCAATGAAAATTATATCTTTGGAAACATAAAGTCTCAGAAATACTTAAGCCCCAGGTTGATTATTTGAGGCTGATTTTTGAATTGAAAACTGAATCAGAGAAGTGTTTTCCCATACCCTGAAAAACCGTCATGTAGTTATTTACAACTACAACAGGTTGGGGGAGTTTCCACTGCCCCTCCCAGTTAAGGACACCTTGACAACCTCAGCAGGCATCACGGACCACGAAGAAGCAAGACAAAAACCTATAGAAGGGAAAATCCCAAGGTTCTTTTCCTAAAGATGCAATACATACATGCAAACAAAATACCTCAGTGGACAAAAAAAAAAAAAAGAAAAGCAAACATAGGAGAGAGGAATAATGCTACAGTAGACTGTACCTGACAGCACCTGTCTCAAAACCAGATGTTCATTCCACTAAGTGGGATAGGCATACTCCTGGGGCTCCCCAAAGACGTTCCTAAGGAAACCCAGCCAAGGATACTTTCAAGGGAACCAATTTTTAGACCCTCACGTTTCCTCCGTACACTCCTAAAACTGGTCTGCCTGAAAAATGTACTTCCAGTCCCGATGACCTCCCCCTTCCATCTCACCATTTGGTGTCTTACTAGGGTGCACAGAACTTAGAAAAACGTCTGAGAAACAAGAGGACAATTGGAAGTATTGTGTAGCTGTTGACACAATAGCTCACTTTCATGACTGGGCAACAGGTAGGACTGCGATCCTTTGTTTCTAATCCTTTGCTTTCTGAACAATTGAAGGGGGACCTCAGTGCCATTTGAAGGATCACTGAAAACATTTTTTTGGAAATAGATCACTACGTGGGTTTTGGCATGTAACTCCGAAGGAACTCAAAGATTTGAGTGACGTTGTGTAACAAATCTCTCTTCATTCCCATCTGCTCATATGAACAGGTGTGCTAAGCAAAGGGTTAGGAGAAGACATCCCATGTACAAAAACAAAAGAGCAGAATCTCAACGAAATGTTAAGGGAGGAAGGGAAAAAAGAGGACTCCACTCAACTTACTGCATTTAACCACAAACAATTTACTCCTTAAAATGAAGTTGCCAATATTTAACAGGAGTTTGAATAGGAACTATTCAATTTGAATGGAAACATTTCATGGTTTCAAGTCCGCAGGGCTGAGTGACAAGCTGTGGGGGTGGGAGTGAGTGGGGAGCACAGACTGCAATGCTGCTGCACACACTCAGAGCACTACACCGCTGGCTAGTGAGAAAGGCAGAGACAAGGTGCAATGGACACTCCCGGTGCAAACAGCATGGCGGGTCTGTGATTGTTTTGTCACTGCTGGACATACATCTTCATTTTCTAAAAATTGACGATTTTACTCACAGCAGTAGCTACTTTGCTTTTGATGAAGGGTTGAGTTATCGGGGAGTACTCAGGCTGCGTTAATTCTTTCTATACCACGCTTCAGTATATTGTCACTACAGAAACACTTCTGTACATTAAAAAAGTATAAACTTATAAGTCTAAACAACAACAAAAAATGCTTCTAAACCTTGGCAGAATCTTTCCAAACATACAACCTCTTGTGTGCTTTTATGTTGTCATAAATTAAAATATTTCCCATTCTTCTCATTCCTCAAAGCAAATTTACAGACGAGTGTGACTATCTCTACTTAAAAGAGCCAAGGATTCAGAGATGAACCTTTCAAGGAGCCAAAGGAGCCGTATCATTTCATTGCCATGAACGGCTGAAGGTATAAAATTGCCATTCCATCTCTAGGACTACTGTACAACTCACAAACAAATGGCAACTCGGGGTGAGATTCAGCAAACCAAGGAGACTACCAATTGAAATTCTCCACTCTAAAACAATTTCATTGGAGATGACAATGCCAGAAATGGTGTTTTATACTTGACTTCCCCCCAATTACAATGCAGCTCAGATTCAGAGTCTTTGTTATAATCTGTGGCAGAAGTTTTTAAGACTATTTTTATTTACTCCAAACTCTAGCTGAACAAAGTCAGCACAGGCCCTTTGCAATTTTTATGTCGTGTTTCATGTTGTAATTAAGTAAGCAGTGGAACTCAAAAGGAAGCCCCAAGAGAAAGCATCAGGACATCACTTATTGATTGGTGGGATTTTAGGGATTTAAAATTTCTGTTCTATTGTACAACTGCACTTTATTACCACTTTATCCTTCAAATGTAATAAGTACAAACTGCTCCAGTAATGATGGAAAAGCTTTCTCAGCTTTAATGAAACCTTTTATTTGCTACTGAAACTTTTATTATTTCCAAATGATAGCACAGGCAAGAAAAATAATCACTACTTATACTGAGGGAAAACTTCAGCAATTTGAATAATTTTGTCCTTGGGTGAATTTTAAGGCATTTAGAGTTCTTATGTTTATTACTTCCATTTATTTTTGATGAACCAAAAACAAAATATATACAGGAACATATATGCACAACAAAATTATTTTCTAATGCTATATTAAAATGCTAGATACTTATGTGCAGTTGCCACCTGTACGATGTCAGTCTGATCTGGGTAAGAATTTCTATATATTTAGGGCTCCCACAAATCTCAGCTCTGGACCATGAGAGGCAATGTAGCAGCATGGTTACGCCCACAGGCTCCAAAGCTGGAACACCTGGCTTTGCATTCCAGCCCTGAACTCTCCTTCCTGTGAGATCTGTAAAAGGTTCACAGCCTCACTTTCCTTATGTGTGGAAAGAAGGATGACTAGAATCTGCCTCGTGGAGTGGATGCGAAGATGAAATGAGGTATTTCATGTAAAACATTAGGCTGGAGCCTGACGCATGGTAAGCACTCAATAGATGTTTAACTCTAACACGATTTTCATACGTGAATACGTCCACCTCTAGATGACACCATTCATTCAACAAACATTTGTTGAGCTTTACCTTATGCAGAACATTTGTCCTTGGTAAAGGGGACACAAAGATTAATGAGATACGGTGCCTATTCTCCAGGAGCTTCCAATTGTAGTGCAAAACTATGATTGTGATCCTAATATCTTCCTTGAAGAGTACCATAAAGCGTACTCTTTCACCAGATCACGAAGTTTCCTTTTTCCCATGTGCTGCCAACTAATGGAGCTCCAGAAAAATTTCACTTCGGTTTATGAAATCTTAATCATGCACAATTTCATAAGCAGCTACAGGTTTTCCCACATTTGAAAATAGATGATTAAATGGTCTAATCAGATTCTAACTTAGCTAAATACTTGAAAAACATAGGAAGACAGCCATGACTGACACCTTCATTTTCCCAAGTGGGGCCATACTGCAAACAGCAGCTGCCAAAAGACAGTGCCAATGGCATCCTTCATGACCCACAGCTAACCAAAACTGCACAGGAGGTCGGCATCGAGGCGTTACCGTGCCCAGATTCAATTCGGGGTAAAACAAGGACCCTGTTTAGTCATAACTACATCACTTTCCAGAAAGTTCTGAAACTGACTCCCAACATGGCGCCTGATACACCTTTAGTTTTCTGAAACATTTTTGTTTATGTCATCACACGCAGAGAAGTCATTACAAAATAAAATCTTTAAGTGTGACTGTAAACCCGAAGCACAACAACGAATGTGGTATTTCAGACACCACAAACTCCAAGTGATCTTAAATACGTTGTCCTCTGCTAATTTGCTGCTCTTCAAAATGTGCAATAAATCCAATTAAAAAAGAAAACATCTTCAAATTAGCTGCAAGATAAACTAGGATATTATCTACTTACTAGATGTATCATAATAAAGAACTATCTAATATGCATGACATTGTTTAATTCAGAAAGAAATTGGATATTCACTCTTCCAGTGACCAAGACCAAGATTGTCTGAGGGAGTTGGGGGGGAGGGGGGAGCGGTGCAAACAGCCAATAATGGCTGTGTAAACTTTCTAGAATGGATTGAATAATTGCCAAAAATGTCTTCTGAGGAGTCACCCTGCCCAAAGCAACGGGAGATCACCAGTAAACATACAAGCACAGAACTCCTTCTGTTTCTCCTTCCTTCCCTGTGTCATACCACCTTCTCTGATCAAAATACTATTAGTGGCCCCTCATGTTCGTTTTGGAACTGGGTAGATAAAAATCCAGAGGTAAGGGGCATCCCTACAACGTAGCCCCCCTCAACTTTAAGTTAACTCACACCTCCTTTGCATGCAAGACGCCACAGTGAGAATTTATCTCGCTCCGGAATCTCCAAACGAAAGTGTATTTTGGTGGCCACTGCTCCTGCATTTAAACACACGTGTTCCACACCACAGGGTCCTCTGGGTCCCAGCTAACGTCCCTGCTCAATGTATGCGCTTCTCACATCCATTTTTTAATCCTTCCAGCGTGGAAATTTCAAAAAGGGTGAACGTCGGTGAAAAGAAGAGAGGACGAGGAGGGAGGAATGCAAAGCCTAGGGTTTCTGCCATCCTTCTGCAGCCCAGAGTCCGTATTATTTTACCCCATCCCCCCGTCGCTCTCCCTTTCGCCCCTTCGTTTTGCAGCAGGATGGGGGGGAGGGGCCTCTGGCTGAAGCCGCCACCTGCCGGCGTGGAAAAGCTCCAGTTGTCACTTACCCAGAGGGGTGAGAGTGGCTCATTTTTGCAGGATCTTTTTTGGACCCCGCGGCAGGTACGGAGGGTGGGTGCGTGGGGCCCCGCGCACGCTGGCGCCGTGACAGCGCGCTCGCGGGTGGCTCCGCACTGCGGCCGCCGGTTCGCGGGGTACCTGGGCTGGGCTGCGGCTGCCCCTGCGCCCAAGCTACTCGCAGCCTCCGGAGCCCCCACCCACTGGCCGTATCCACAGCCTTCCGGTTGCTAAGGGAGGGGGTAAGGCAAGCACCCAGGTTCCGGAGGAGCCAAGGCGGTGCCGGAATCAAGCCCGGGAAGCTGGCAGTGAAGCTCAGCTGCTAGCCCTTCTTCTGGGCCCTGGTGTAGGAGGAGACCCAGGCTCCTGCTCGGTTGCCCAGGGCACGGGTTCCCCATCACCTGTACTCCGAAAACACACACACACAACCGGTTTAGGCTGGCGTGTTTCCTGCTAGGCCCTGGGGAAGGTCTGAGGGGAGGCTGAAGCTACTAATAAGAGCAGGGAGCAGCTACAGTGTGATGCATTGGTCCCAGTTGTAAAACAGACTCTAGACTGCAAGTTCAAGGGTAAGAAAGAAGTCTTTTCAATCTGCTCTGGGTTTTTATTTTGTTTCTGCATCTGCAAAGCGTTGTAATTGGTTCATTTCCTCCTTGTAAAATTCCCATTTCGCTCCTAGCTGATGTCCCCACTCCCAGCAGGCAGGGCCAATAGTTCTGATGCTCAGAAGGTGGGGAAGATGCAGTTACTCAATAACACCTGCTGGAATTGTAGTTGCTTTGGAATCCAGTACTTAGAATGCAAGGCTTTAATGAAGAAGCCTGGATTTAAATGAGAGGGCCTTGGTGTGGAGGAATTTTAAATCATTGGATTCACCTGACTTATTCCCAGTCCTGTTCTTGCTTTGTTGGGTTTTTACTGAGGGACTTGATCTCTGACCTCAGGTTCCTCATGTAGAGATGACTGGTTGGACACACGGATCTCTAGTCTAACTCAGCCACACTTAAAAGTGGGAAGGGTGTCACCTCATTAATGGCTTTCTGTTTTCCCACGTATCAGTAAGGCCCACTGAACGAGTCAGAGCCTGGTCTTCTTTGCATGACAGTCAAGGCCTTTCAGCATCTGTCCCCAGCATCTTTCATCAGCCTCACTTGTGACCACTGTCCCCGCCTCTGCTACCCTAAACTCTCACAAAACAAATCTTGTGCTGTCTCTCTAATGGGAATACACTCCCACCTCTGCTACCCCACAGACTTCTATTCATCCTTCAACACAGCATAAGCTCCGCCTTCTTTCATGTCCCCAAGTCTGTTGGCGACTCCCACCTCTAAGGCCCGCACTACCTGGACATACCTCTGTTTTACACTCATCCCCCTGTTCTGCACATAATGGTCTACAGCTGCCCTTTTTGTTTGAACATGAGCTCCTCTATTTTATGTTTCAGTATTAGAAGCAAACAGCAGTTCAGTAAACATTTGAAATATAAATGAAGGGGAAAAAATTTTAACATCTTCAAAATGGTAGCATTCTTATTGAGTACTTTACTAAGTGCTCTCCTCAGCCTTTTAGTGAGCCCTTACTAAGTATTCATTTTCTCATTTAATCCACATCTCTACTCTAGGAGGTAGCGCTTCCCCTCCATTTCATACCTATTTGAACTAAGACACAGAGAAGTTCATTATTTTGCCTGAAGTCTATAAGAGCTTCTAGGTGGAAAAACCAGAATCCAACTCCAACTGTGTCTGATTCTAAAGTCTACAAGTGTTTTTAACAATAACAAACTCCTTTTCCTATAACTCCCGTGAATTGCCGCAGAAGGCAAATTTTCTATAGTCTCAGAGTTTTCTGGTCTGTAAGACCAGAGGCATCCCAGTGTGTGTGGGGAGAGTGGGGAGGGTGGTATGTTGGGAGGGTGGGTCCTAGCTCAATAGTATAGACTCCAAGGCTGGTTTGGGGACCAGATGACTAGAGCTAGAGAGAGGCAGAGGCTGGCAAAGAAGGAAGATGTAAAAGTGGCATCTCAAGCTTAAACAAGGATGCCCTATAGATACTTAATATTGTGCAGCCATGAAGAGGACTCCGCCAGCACTTCCCCATGTATGCTTGCCCTCACTGACTCTCATTCCCATTTCTCGGTGTCCTTAATGCTCACTGTAACTAGATTTCACCTGGATAAAAACTGGGAGTCAGGAAGGAGGGACTAGGGAGAGACATTATAATTTTCCCAAGTGTTGCCAACCCCTAAGGATGGTGTAAATAATATAATTTTATATAGGTACCAGTTGTTACATATTAATTTATTTGTGCAGATAGAAAATGGTATTCTCTCACTGGTGGAATGAGAAAGGAAATTAAAATACACTAAATAGATGCTCAGGACTCTGCAGAAATGAATTCCTAGCACTCAACTGACAGTGAGGTACCCTCAAAAGCGTGCATTAATTCAAAAACGGGGTTTGAGTTCTCCACCCCTCTGAGCTGCACAATTTCCCATCCCTGATGAACACCACAAGGGCGCTACTCATTTTCACGTCCAAAAATGCTCACTGTGAAAATGCATTGGGAATTTAGCCAGAAGGAGTTTTTATGTTAATTTCTAGTATGGAGATAGGGAAAGAGAAATGCAAAATTAAACCGTTTCAGAGACCAAATAGTCATTGGAGTCATTTTTGTTTTCTCACAGGAAAATGAGTCCCCAGATGTTCTCAGTGGTATCATAAATATATAAAAGATTTCTGTTTTGTAGAAAGACCTATGGAATTGCGGTTTGGGGGAACAGGAGATTAACAGAGGCAGGAAAGAAGAAAAGACAAAGGTCATTCCTATGATGCTGGTTAGATCTCCGCTTTGATTGGATGAGAGCCCGACTTAGAAATCACACATCATCTAACCTACCAGTGACCATCTCTTACATCAGAAGTCGAAAATCTATGGCTCAAGGGCCAAACCCAGCCCCTGCCTCTTTTTGTACAGTGCACAAAAATGGTTGCTATGGTTGTCAAGGGCTGAAAAAATCAAAAGAATATTATACGATACATGAAAATTTCATGAAATTCACATTTCATTACCCATAAATAAAGTTCTGTTGGAACACAGCCATACCATTCATCTGAGTTATCTATGGCTGCTTTGGTGCTACCTGGGCAGAACTTAGTTGCAACAGTGACCTGACGGCCCATAAAATCTAAAATATTTACTATCTGGCCTTTTACAGAGAAAGTTTGCTGACCCCTGGCCTGGGCTGTCACTGCAATCAGAGAGATGATTTACCCATAAGGACTTTGGAAACATCTTTCACCCTTTTATCCCCAGCACCTATCCCAGTGCCTTTCACAGAGTTCTCATGAAAGGAATGAAGAAATGAATAAGCAGAGGAGGAGTAAGTTTCCTCAAGGGTTTATCTTTTTCTTACAGATAAAGTTCAAGTCATCAGGACTTTCTCCTCAGATACAAGACATACAGGATTGCTGGGAACCACTCTGCCTGGTTCCCAAAGCTATAACCCCCCCCATGGCTAAGGCTGAGTAAAGAGACCTTGGGACCACAAGCCACTAACGAGACAAAGTTTATCTTCTCAGCAGGGACAGTGCCTCTGCCCCCTTTCACTTCACCCTTCTCAGCCCTGGGCAGATCACCAGTTAGCCAATGACGGGTAAGATTCCTCAAGAGAGGGACGACCTAAGACAGGCATGGTCATGAAAGGTCCCTCAGGGAAGGACTGGGGGCGCTACAGAAAACAAGGGTGATTGCCCCTTGCCCCTCAGCTTTGACATAGCCTGGAGTCCTCATTCCATCTGCAAGGAAGTCTCCTAATCTCTTGACTGCCTTACTTCCCCTGCCTGACTTAACTCTGAAACAATGCCGGAGGTGGGTATGGCCCTGTGCTGGAAAGGGTGGTCTCCCGGGTAATCAGAAAGAATGCATAAAATCCTGTGAAACCTGCTTTGTTTATACCCTCAATTTAAATGATAAAGGTCCAAGCATAGAATGAGTTTGTTTCCCCAAAGTTTTATGGCCCTTTAGCTATCTGACCCTGACTCAGAATAAGCCCTCATAGTTCTTTGAATGTTATCTATTGTTTGATCATTACTTCTTGACAATGATTGATGAGCTTTATGGATACATCCTGTATTCCTATGCAAATTAAAGCCAGTAAAAGCCCATTGAGGAATAAGCTCTAGGTCCTTCTCCTTTGAGAGATTGGCCACCTTTCCTGCCCATGCAGATCATGTGTTGATAGACTTATTCTCATCCGTGGTGGATGGGGCAGGGCACAGACCCCTCCCCACACATGATAATTTGATGTGACCCCAGAGCTACCTTTCTTTATTAACACCACTTCAAACCCCAGTAGGAAGTAGGTAATGTAAGCATTTCCAAAGAACACAATTGTGTGAATGGTTAAGTTTACAAGAGAACTTCCCAGTACCTGTCATCAGCCAACATTAGCTTGGGTCACTCAAAGCTGCAGCATTGAGAATCTGAAGAACAAAGAGCAAATGTACAAGGATTTAATTTCAAACCTGAATTGTTTTCCAACCTTCTTTAATAAGCCTCCCTAATTAGCTTCATTCCATTGAGCCATTTAGTCAACCACGGTATTAGGTACAGGAAGCCTGAGAGGACATATGTATAGGGAACTTATCCATGTGCAATGTGACCTGTGGCTCAGCCTGGTTCTGAACGCAGACAGATGCGTGTTGGTGTGCAGGGAACATCCGTGGATAGGTCTCCCATGGGGAATCAGGCATGCATTGTCCCTAGGCCACTCCGAAACTTGCTCTTGCAAAAACTCCCTCACCTGGGATGGAGACAGCAGAAGTTTACTGTGACATGTGCTAGACTTTCCAAGCATGAATGTAAACAGCTCAGCTTTCTCTCCTTTACATTTGTAAATGACTTTTCTCTCTGAAGCAATTGGCAACATTCTTTCCTTTGTTATCTGTAAAAAGTATCCACCCAAAGTGAACCTGTACATAGTTAATGAGAATCATCCTGGAGTGTCAATAAAAGCCTGTCCAGGCAAGGGGTAGGGGCCCTCTCTCTCTCTCTCTGAGAGAGTAGCCAAGCTATCCCTGCTCTCCACCGGATTCCTTTAGTCTGTGTGAATTTGTTTGTCACTTGTCCGGGGATATAGGACAAGCATTCCACAACAACAAGCAGTCCTGCCGGATGGGACCATGACACATATGCAGTGGATAGAGTAACAAACTCAAAGGGTCATCTCTAAGTTAGAGTTCTGAATAACCAGAATAGGCAAGCTTTCTCCAGCTTCTATCTCGATTTCTGAGTCGGATAGAATCTGCAGACAGATCAGTTGGAATGGGAAAGTCAATGAACTTCTTTAGTGGCCATGAGGAATCAATGGTATTTATTTTACTAAGGCTAAGGTCTCAAACATGAACACGATTCCTATCTGCTCTCAAGCCTGAAGTCTATACAGACATGCAGACAGAGAATGACAAAGTAAAGGGATAAGGGCTCTGGTGGAGGCATGTGTAAGGTGCAATTCAGAGGTACCTTCTGACTAATATTCCTGTCCTATACCTATCCCCCACCATTTCCAGCCATGTACCCACTCTTTGCGATGCTGAACATCACTTCTCACTAATGACATTATTTTTCCTCTAGCATGGACACTTGATTTTCCTTCACCATCCTCTCCCAGGGATTCTACACCAGGAGATGGAAGAGACTGGCCATGATGGAGAAGAGAAGGAGAAAAGAGAAAGAGGCTGTCAGGGAGGCATAACCACTAAGAAATATGAAAGGAGAATAAAGGATATGTGTGTTTTTTATTGTTTTTAAATAATCATGTTACTGATAGATATATTCCCCCTTTCTACCCTTAAAGGTTTGTCCAGGGAATATCAGGAGAAAACTCACAGAGGAGCCTTAAAAGATGTGTAGGAGGTGTCCACGTAGGTGGGGCTTGGGGTGAAAAGACATTTCAACAAGCCAAGACCTCCCATTTGAGCCTCTCAAGCTGACAGTAGACTCTGCCGGCGTCTGGAGACCCTGTCCTGGTTCCTGTAGCCCCAACATTAATGGAGGTTGCAATTTGGAACAGAGAAAAGAGAAAATGGAGAAGAGGTAAGAGATGATGGCTTCATTAGGGAGATGAGATTTGAACTGGGCTCTGGTGAGTCAAATTATTGCTGCAGGTCACCTCCTTTTCTAACATGTATTGTCTGTACCTCTCATGCTACCTGTTATATACTGTGTTGTTTGCATGCATGGCTTACCTCCTGCAGCCCCAGGCTAAGTTTCTGCTTTCTTCATCAGTGCCAATCCCATAGCCATGAATGAAGGAAGTATTTAGTTAGTGCTCATTGAATAGATGGTATAAGGAATGCAATTCATATTTTCCTAGGCACTCCAATTGGAAGAGGGAATGTGAAGCCTTTGGATAAGGGTCATGAAAAACTATTTCTCTGGCCCAGGCGCCACCTACATATGAGTGTATTTGTTACATATTAACAAGCTCACCATGTCTGTGATTATCCTCCATTAGCCAAAAATGCTTTCTAAACCATAAGCAATGAACTTGGGAAGACAAACTGAGCAGAGCCATCATGATGACTTAGGCAATGCGGGACTAAGTTTGTTGACTTGATCCAATGTTTCCTGAGCAGCTACAAATGTCTGACACTGCTGGTCACCGTGAGACACAGAGAGCACACTGGGAGTACTCGGAACTCCACGTAGGCTCCACTTGTCCTAATATCAGAGACTCTTCCTTAACTTTGCTATGTCCCAGGGACTTTGCTAAGTGTTTCATTCACTGAATCCTCACAATTGTTAAGTGAGTCTTATTTTTATCCCTCTTTCACAGATGAAGAAACTGAGGCTCAGATAAGTTAACTACCAGCTACCAAGTGGCACAAGCTGAGATTCAGATCCTACTCTCCATGATTTGAGAACTCATACTCAGTACTTTGCTCTCTTCCTTCCCACTTCCCAGAGGGAAGGAAGCATTGCTACAGACAGAGTGGGCAATAACTGTGAGGTCACTGACCTCCGGGAAAGTTGTTCTCAGTTTTACCAGCTCTTCCCCTCTCAGCATTTCCCATGCACAGCGACTCAGTATCGTGACTGGTGAAAGGAAACTGAAGCGCAGGAATTTTATTGATTACCACACCTGTGTTTTCTGACAGAGGAAATAGAATATTCCACACCTTCTAGCCCTAAGAGCAAACGTTCCTAAAAAGTTTTACAACTTGATTTGGTTTAGATGACACTGTACTTGGCTCTTCCATGAAAGCAGAACAGCCCTGATCTTTAAGAATTCTGGCAACGTGAGCAAGGGGACTGTGAGCCCTTGGACTCAATCACAGAGACAAAAACATTGCACTTCTTCAACTCAGGCTGAGGGAGATGCATGCCTTTGGGCTAAAGACTGGGTGTGTTCATGTGGGAGGTGGTGATAGCCAAGCTCATACAACAAACCCCCTGAACTGCAGCATCTATCTTTAACTAAAAACATCACTTCAGTTTGTTCATTAGAGTCCCTGTCGGAGTGAATCATACAGTATTTGTCGCCCTCCAACTGGCTTATTTCACTTAGCACTAACAAGCAAAGTAGAGACAATTCATAGAGAAAGAGCAAGCTGACAGATCCCACGGGGAGGTTAGGGGGTAGCGGGATAAGGCAAAAAGGAAAAAGGACTCGTGGACACGGACAAGAGTGTAGTGACTGTTGGGGATACATGGTAATGAAAAAATACAACAAAAATTAATTCATAAAAAACATAGCTTCAAAAAAAAGTAGTTTCATTACTTACAAATTTATATTGTAACTCAAACTAGCCTAAGGAAGTGCAACTTGACAAGGTCCTTGAGAAACAGATATTGACTAAACCAATTTTGGTAACTAACATGCATATATAAATAGTTTCGTGCAAATAAGTACCCCTAGAGGGGCTTCCACTAATAGCCATGAGGCCAACCCTCTCCGCCTAAGAGCACAGGGGTTAAAGAAAAGTTTTCTCATAGTTGGGGTGATCACAGATTCTGAATTAGCGAGACTTTCTTATTACGATTTTAAAAATTGGATTGTGAACCAACATCAGAGAACACACAAAGAGGAAAACACAATTCCGGAATGGGAGCTGGAGGGAACACCCACCAGCCAACTGTGGAAAAAACCAAAGCCATGAAAATGAGTCAATAGGCAGGCAGGTTAAAACAGCAAAACTATGAGCTCCCAAGTGCTACAAATTTGTCTGGAAAAAAATCTGGTGGTTCCTTGCATCACAGACCATTTTGTCATCATGTAATAAAGGGCCCATCCAGTCCCACGTTTGGCTGGGAGAGGAAGGCTTGTGACAACAGGGCTTGCTGCCTGCACCTGTGCAGCGCTGTCACCGAAGTCACTTCTGTCTCTCAGCTAAACGGTCAGGCAGGTGGGGACATGGGAGAAGTGCTCCGAGGAGCCGACATTGTGCAATGTTAGAAACAGAAGCACAAATTTTATGGCCTTTTGCCTCCAATGTGGTCCATAGTCACTCACAGCAACCAAGGTGACTTCCTGAGCTATAAGCCAAAGGAGGGAAAGCAAAGCTTTAACACTGGAGTGTGCAATGGCGTGGAGAATCATTTAGCAATCCAGGAAAGGAAGCCAAGAGGAGAAACACAGCTTAACCCACTTAAAAGGCAAATGCGTGACAAAGAAAAAGGCAAAATCTTAAATGGAAGGTACTCAGTTTCAATTATTCATAATTACAAAAAGTAGGAAATTGATAAATCCCCTTCATTTTGCTTGACATTATGATTTTTCTCTTAGATTTGAGTAGTTACACATATGTGATATTTGAATTGTGAGAATTTTCTTCAGATATACCATGAGGCCATGTGATAAAAACTGGTTTAAGAAGAGGTGACAGGTGTGGCTCCCCTATTTTGCCCATATGCAAATCAGAGACCTGGGTTAGAAAGGGAATTCGTCATTGTGGAAGGTGCTGCTATTCACCAGTATCTGGTTCTTCTCCAGTTTAGGTTATAGGAGAGGCTTGCACATCTGCACATCTCCACCACCTTGAGGTTAAGTGTGGCACAGGACTTGTTCTGGCCAATGAGATATGAGTGAGATAAAATATGTGTGTGCAAAGTCTTTTCAGGATTTCCACAAGTCTAGAAGAAAGAATATATTTGCAGAGGGCACGATGGCCCAAGCTAAATAAAAATGCTTTCTTTATTTTTATCAGAATTTATAATGGGTCATCTCATATGGTACATTTGGGTTTCTCATACGAAGACACTATTTGTTATCATCCCCAAATAAAAATAATCTTTTTCAAAACATTAGGCTCATAATGGTTGGAAAAAAGACTCACAGACATGGACAACAGTATGGGGATTGCTGTGGGCAGGGGATATAAGGGGACTAAATGGAGATGGAAAAAAATAGAATAAAGATTAAATAAAAAAAATTTTAAGAATTGTATGTGTGCTGTTAATCACCAATGTAATTTTAAAAGGCTTTTAAAGACAATCATTTAAAAAATAAATAAATAAAAATATACAAGGAGCTCTTGATTATGAAGAGGTTGTTAAATGTTATGTTATATCCTAAATCTCAGCTCTTGCCCAGGACAAATCTAAAGTTACTTTTACCATCTCTTTGCAACTTAGCTCCTTTGTCACTTGTCTCCTACAGTCCAGAGAGGCAGTGGGAAGCAGCACAGCAGGAGCCAGGGACGACACCAGGGACGATGTCCAACAGTGACAATGATGAAGGACCAGGGGGAGTGGGTTCAGAGGAACCCATGGGGGGAGCAACTCCTTTTCAGTTAATTTGATAAAAGGAGGAGCTGTTGGAATAAATGAAAGTCACCTTGTCACTTTGGGGGACATGGTCAGGACACCTAGAATGTGAAGGAGGATACATCTCAGAGGAAATGGCAAGAGGTGTTTAAAGGAAATGTGGGTTGACACGAACGAGAGCCAGTCACATGGCATTCTGTGGCCATTCCTCTCCGCACCTCCTCGTCCAGGAAACTGGCTGCTCGTTTTCAAGCCGCTAAATGAATGGCAGTTCAGCCATCCCCGGAGCAAGCACAGCGGTTAAGCGTGTCTCAGAGACACTCTTTGTCCGCAGTTCTGGAGGGCGGTTGTAGGCCTTATCGCCAAAGCAGATTAAGAAACTGCTGTAGTTGCAGCAGAAGTAAGGGCAGCAAAGTAAATAAATAAACAAAACCCACTAAATATGTGCTTGTGTGCTGGGCTCTGTGCCAAATGCGTTACACGTCATCTTCATCTTATGCTCAAACACGATTATTTCCCCCTTTTCACAGAGGAAGGTGCCGAGAAGCAGGGAAGTGAAGTGATTTGCCCAAGTCACATGCTTGTAAGTGGGGACACCCCTCTAGCAATGGCTCTCAGCTCCTGCGTTATACTGTCCCCTTCAGGGTGGCTGGGGATGAGCAAAACCACAAACTGAGGGGGTCATCAAGGAGGCAGAGAGGAACCAGGATCTGTCGAGTGCTTCCAATGTGCTGACCACCCACACACAGTATCTTGTTAAATTCTCACAGTTCGGGTGGGGGAGGTGGTGTTATTCTCATGGTTCACATGAGAAAACTGAGGGTCAGGAAGATTAATGGCTTGGCTACCTAAGTGGACCAGACACAAACCCAAGCAGCCTAAATCCACCTTCAGGGATGCTGCTTCTGCAGCAAGTTGATTCTGATTTAACCTCACAAACATTATTTTCCTATATATGATATCAAGCTGTCTGACCAAACTGTAGTTCATCTGAGAAATACTTGAATACTTGCTTGCAAACTCAATATGAGGAAATTTTGTGATGTGGCAACCAAGAACATCAACGTAATACTGATTTACATTCTTGGATGTACAAGTTCTTCCGTGTTCAGATCAAGTTTGTTGATCTGATCACATCTGGAACATTATTCCCATATGACAGATTTATATCTCAGGTATATAGCAGTCACTGCATTCTCCAAATTCAGAAGCAAAGCCCAAGCTCTCTGAGTCGAGCTCTGAAAGCCCCCTTCACTTGGTTTAAAATAAGGGGGAAGTGTTCCCTCTCATCCATGTAGGTAGATGTGGAAACAGAGAAAACACATTTGCAGCTCTCTCCAATGAAATCCTCACGACCAGCTTCGTCCTCTTTGCCTGGTAGCGAGCGATAGGCTGATGCATATCCTGCAAGTGTTTCCAGCACGTCTGTCTAGGATAGGTCTGGGACATCCATGTGGGATCACACAGGCTATGCACAGCACGCACAGCTCCAGGGTGTGCTGTTCACACAGACCATGCTGTGCATGGTGCCCCCTGCAGTTGTGCAACTGGCAGCCCTATCGGCACCCATTGTTCTCTTCTCTGCCTCTGAGACCTCTGCTGAAAGTGAGATAGAAAAGCTTGTTTCACTTACTTCTGGGTATTATATTCAAGTTCTAAAATAAAAGAATTACATTTAACAATGTAATAACAAGTATAAGTTTATTAAAATGGTGAACTAGAAATCACTTTACAAAAGAAACCACTGAAATAACCAGTGATGTCTATACTAAATATGGTAGGGACTGTGGAAAGTGTTGTCATCAAATATTGGAAAGGATTTTATGCAGAAGAGAGAACAGGCTGAGAAGTTTCATGGGAGATCATTAGGAGAAGTCATGAAGTGATTTTTGGCTCAATAAAAGAAATTTCTAGAACCAAAAGAAAAATTAGAAATCTTATTGCAACAATTCTATGAGAAAGGACACACTTCACACCCATGTTACAGAAGACGTGTCCGAAGCTGGACTGTACCATGTTGGATGGCAGAGCTCTTCATCTCCAGAAGTGACCAAACATTCTAGAGGAGATCTTGGTGCAGAGTTACATCGAAATACCTAGATGGTGGAGCTTCCCCTAGGAAACCCTAACTGTGTGGCCATGTGATGTTAGTGCACTGAGACCACGACAGCCCCTTCTGACCCTCCCGCAGCCCTGGAACAAGGACATCCCTTCACCTCCCTCACGGAAGCGGCTTGAGGCCTTGCATTAGGTATTTGAGCCAATCCTCATATGTGCCAATTTCAATTTCTCTTAAGCCGTAGGTAGCTAAGCAAAGGCCACAGAGAGCATGTAGTTTCGTAAAAGACACGTTTTATTTTTTACTCCTGGAAGACCCAAGGATCTCAATTTGAAAAGAGTGAGGGTATTTGAGAAAAGTAAGAATAAAGAACCTAACGCTGCTCTGTATGTGAATGAGTCCTGCCAACTCCACTGTTGGGGAGGGGTCTGGTCTGGAATACTCTTCTGCCTCTTATGGTCTTAAACCAGAAGTCAGAAACCCAAAGGAGGGACAAAAATCTAAGATACCGGGACAGACAGGCTTGTAGCAGAGGAGATCACACAGCCTGTGGAAAAAGCTGAGCTCCTCGGCTCAGCTATTGGTTGCTTTTTAGAAATGCCTTCTAGAATTGCCACATCTTATTTTTTCAAAGAAGATTTAAAAAAGGAGATAGTTTGGTGACATTTTCTAATTTTTAGAACACTATGCAGGCCAAACAAAAATTATCTGTGGTTAGAATTCTGCCCACAGCTCCTAGCTTGTGACTACAGATTAGAACTTCGCTGTCTCTGAAAAGGAAGGCTTGTCTTTCAGAGGAGGGTGGGTGGAAAGCCCAGGCAGGCATTTAGGTCTCCAGGTGAGCCCACAAATACCTACTGGGCAACTGAAGATAAAGAAAAGTATGAACAACTACACTGATGGGAAGATCTAAAGAGACTCCATTAGGGTGATTCCCCCACATGAGATTGCTCTGCAGGATTTGAAGGCTAGAGACCACCCCGCATTGTCCTGCTGGGGCTCCTGGGTGTTCGTTCCTCTCTTCATTGGGTAACAAACGTGGGATGCCACTGGACCCTCTGGCAATTCCAGCACCTGTAGGTAGAGAGTAGATCTTTTTCCCAAAGGGCAAACTAAAGTTCTCAAGGCCAAGTTTGAAGAGAAAGACATTCTTTGAAAGCAGCAGAGATCTTAGAAAGTTCAGCAAAGATATCAGGTGGGGACCACTACCAGGAGACCCTGGTAGTAGCTTTAATTCCTTGGATGTTTTTCCTTCCCTCAGACAGGGTGAAAAGTCATATTTGCTATAGAATTGTGTGTCTTTCCCCAACTAATCTGTAACCCTCCAGTTCACAGTACATCTGACACTGGCCCTGGTTTTCGATGGAGGTCTGACAGCTTGTTCATACTGATTTTAGCTTTGGTACAATTTGATTAAACAACAGAACACTAGAAGCACAAAAATATTTTAAAGAATACATGTAGAAAGTACAGAGTTTGAGATATGGTTAGATTGTAAAGGTGATGGATATAATATGCAAACATTAGAATAATCACTTTTATAATGATGTGTGTTCCCTATCATTATAGACAAATCACAGACAGACAAGTAGTTATGACTTTCTAGACTGAGAATAAATGGGATGAGCAACATCAGGCTTATACATTGTTTACTCAGCTAATGTGCGACACACTCAGATATTCAGAGAAATCCATCACCACGGAGAGGCAGCCACGTGATGAAACGGCTGGCCAAGTCAGGCCAGATGGTGTCCAGCCCAAACCGCCCCTGCACACAGATGGGTGTCAAACAAGGTCTTCAGTAGGCCCTAAGCCATCCGATTTTCCTGCACAGCGAAGGTCAATGATGCAACAAGAACCGTGAACACCTGGGTGAGAACGTGCCACTGCTGCTCCCCAGAGCTCCTGAGTTTTATCAGAGGGCTGGCCTCCGCTAATGTCTTTGGGGCGGGCCAGCCCTGACTGAGTGACTGGATGCTAATGACTATGAACTAGAGGGTCACACATCTGAGGATATATATCCAGTTGTCAATCATTTCTCAAATTTGGCACAACTGCATAGGCTGACAATTAGCCTGAATTGGCCTAAGGTGATGTTTTTAGTTGCCCTAGGCAAATCAGGCAAGCAACCAAAAATTACCATCTTTGGTGTTGAGTTAAAAGCTATATCCAATTCCCACTGCCTGTGTAGTCTGCTCTCTAATGATGAATCCTCTGCTTTGCTTTCTGTGGTTTTTTGAGCAACCACCAGTACTGGAGCTCATTATAAAAACAAGGAGTAACAACCTGTACTAATAACTCCAGCTTATTGAGGGAACTTGACAGACAGGATTTGTGGTGATAAAGCATCTGATTACAGATAAAGACTAAAGTGCAAGACTGCCCTGCTGTCTCCTCTGTGGATGTAAAATTTAGTTCATTGCCATTACCTTCTGGAATAACATTAATTCCACTGTGTACAAAACATCGAACAGCAGTACTGGTAACCTTATCAAGGAAGAGAGCCACTCATCAGTAATTGACATAATATTCGACCTGCCTTTTTAGTAACTGGCAATAGCCTCAGTTTAACAGCCATGGAAATAATGAAGTTTTACAAATGTGCACAAGAAAATCTATAAAACTTAAAATCCATTGCATAGATTGCCAATATTCTAATAGTGTTTGTGTGATACTGACCCAAATGTCTACAAATCTTATAGGATGAAAAGTTTAATTTCCATGTAAAAATGTAATAATCTATATAAGAGCCAATGACATATAAAAGGAGAGGATGTTAGGATCAGACTGAGGACATATACAGCTGTAAGATTTGCTTTCCACACCTTATGCTAAATAAACTCTTGGGATTCACTTTCTTTCACCATTTTATTTTTTGCTACTTATTTCTTACCCAGCCCGTGTAAAGTTCATTAGAATAATAACACCAAAGCTCTAATGCATCCAAAAGTATGTACATGCAAGAAAATGTGTTTTGCCTGTTTAAATCCAATTATTTCTGAATTGGAAATTAAAAACTACCAAACAACTTATGATTCTGTGGCATGTATTGACATCAATAACCTTAGAAATATAGATTGTTTATATTGCCAGACACAAAAATTAACTTATGATTTAGTGAACATTAATGGAGAACACACCCAGAGCAAGGTTAGTCCTATAGTCTTAAAGTTGCATTTTCCAAAACTGACTTCACTCTGTAATAAAGAAAGCTTTGAATTTAAAGAAGTTTCATCTTTCCATCTTAAAAAGGGTCTAAGAAGTATATGTGATCTCGATCTGATGACAAATTCCTTCACATCTTTTTCCTTCAAAAGAAAGCTTCCACCAGGAATTTGTTGGCAAACCCGTCCAGCGCTTCCTTAGAAGAAGCACTAACCCTAACTCCCCACTACCACCTGGCAGCTGAAGCTGAAGGCCACCGGTTTCAATAAAGCTCACCCTTCCTGACGATTCCTCAATGGTTAGGGATGGAGAGCAGTATCTGTGATGCCCCTGTCTGAGAGAGTTATTGGAGCACGGTGACAGGGCAAAGAAAGAGAAGGGATGCTGGGAGGGGGGAGCTGAGGCTCTAGCTCACCGTCTAGGACAGGGTCTTGCCCGTCGGAGGACATAGAGGGCTCTTACATAAAATGCCCAGCACTACCTGCCATCAGGTGGATGCTCAATAAATGTTTCCTTCATTTCCTCCTCTAATTCTACTTCATGTCAATACAGCATTTTAAAGAAATGAGTGTGTTTACATGTATTATCTTACTTGACCCTCAAAACTCCATTTGGAGATAGGTTTTATTTTATGTTTGAAAAATACGGACCATCTGAAGGGTCAGAGCTGTAAAGCCTTAGGTCACACAGCTCGTAGATTTTAGAATCCATAACCCAGATTTTCGGATTCTAAGAGTCACTCTCCTTTACTGCTCCAAGCTGCAAGTGACTTGTAATGTGTACCTGTTCACTTTCTACCTTATTTTAAAATTTTCTTCACTGCGTATCTTCATACTTTCAAATTGTTTATTATCTCCTTGCATTTCCTTTTCTGTTTGCATCTCCCTTTCTTCTCATTCTCAGTTTGTAAACATGTTATATGTATAATGTTATAGGTCCATATTTAAATGAATGAATTTGAATGATATCAGTTCAGTGAGTGAGGTCAACCATATTATAATATTTCTTCTAACACAATTTTATGCAAGATCTTGAGCTCTTCAGAGTTAAAGACATCCTACAAACAAAGCCCGTTTTATTCTAGGCCTTATTTTTCCTTTTAGTGCTTTTGCTAAAATACCAAACACAATTTCCATTTTGCTTGTGAGATAGAAACAGTTGTGTGGCTATAGCTATTATTGTGCCATTACCATTCTGAAGTGTTGATTTTGTGCTTCACATTTTTCCTGTGTTCTGAACTTGACATCCTATCTCGAATTTTTATTTTGCTCTAATCATTTTTTGAATTTGAAATCTTCCTTTTCACTTGGCAATTTCAGTTGGAACACTACATTTGAAAAAAAAATGTTCACAGTAAAACTGAAGGTTAAATCAGTTTTATTCTGTAAACAGTGCCTAAATTATCATCTCTTTCCATAACAACTCAATTAATATGTTAGAGCAAAGCTGAAAAGCCAAAAAAAAAAAAAACCCACAAAAAAAAAAACGTGCTGGAAACATAGAGCTAGGGTGACACCTTCTGGTGTGTAACAAAATGCATTTTGTCAGCAGCAGCAAAATCTAATTCAGACAATGGTCCTGCTGGATAGATTTTATCCCAACAAACCTGTTTTGTGAATATCTGGTAAGTCTCAGGCTCTGTGACAGGCACCAGAACTACTGATAGGGCAAGGTAGGGTCCTTATACTCAAGAATCTAATCACCCCCTGGTACAATAAGATCACACAGTTATATTTCCTTGAGACTTAGAGACAAAGTCTGTTTTATCATAAAATACATAAACTCTTGAATGAAGGAATAAATGAATGCATGAATATGAATGACATCGGTTCAGTGACTGAATTGAACTAGATTATATTTCTTCAAACACAAGATTACACAAAAACACTATTCTCCCTCACTGGATTATTGCAATGGCCTCCTTAGTGGTTTTCCATCGTCCATTCTCTACAGGGTGGCCAGAGTGATCTTGTTAAAGTCAGTGCGGAGCGTGTACTTTCTTGACTGCCTCCTGTGGCTGCCAGCGGTGGGCAGCGAGTGAATAGCCAGTGGTTGATCTCAGCCTTGAGTGGGGCCTCCTTCTCGTCCGCCTCCCTGCATGACAAATGCTAGAAAGCCAAGTTCTGTGGTAAAATCAAGTTCGTACAATTACAGGCACCCAAGCCAGGTTGAAATGGCAGAAGTTAATGGGGCCATCTCCCTGCCACTTGGCCATTGCTGGGATAAGCAGCATTGTGGAGACCTTGGGTTTTTCTACATGTGCTTTGATGTCTAGTCACTAACTTTGAATGGTGAGAAGTGAACGTGGTATTGCTGGTGGTTTGCTAATCCCTAGATGGTAGCCAATTGGTCCTCCTAAATCCTCACGTTCTTGGTGGGAGCAGAGACAGCAACTCCCCTTGGAAGACACTTTAAAAGTCATTCCTGAAGGTCCAGCCCAGGCCCCATCCCTCTGTCCCTTCCAGTGTTGTTCAAGGACTTATTCTCTGTGTAAACCACCTCCATGGCAGAAAGTTTTTACTTCTGTAGCCAAACCCTAATGGATAAACTTTGCATTTATGGACACAAAATTTTCCAAGCTCTGATTTTAAATCTCAATATTTCTGCTGATCTGCAGGCTCTCGGCTACCTCGCCGATGTCATCTTCTGTTCCTCCCCCACTGCCTCATTCCACCCCAGTCAGTCAGTCACCTTGGTCCTTCTGAAACACACCATGAGTGTTTCTTCCTCAGGGCTTTTACACTCACTTTTCCCTTTGCCTGGAAAACTCTACGTCCAGATGTCTACCTGCACGACTCATTCCCTCATTTCCTTTAGGTCTTTTGTTCAAATATCATCACCTTTATGCAGCAGCTTCCTTGACCACAGTACATAAAATAGCAACTGCTCCCAACACCCTCTTGCCCCTTACTCTGCTTTATTTCTCAGTATAGCTCTAATCATTACTCAGCATAGTAGGTACCTATCTATTTGTGTTGTCTCTCTCCACTAAAATGAAAATACCATGAAACCAGAGACTGTCCCTGATGTATAACCTGCCTAGAAAGCAATGCCTGGCTCAGAGTACCTGCTCAACAAATATTTGTTAAGCGAATGATGTGTATTTGAAGTTTTTTGAAAGGTTTTAGTCAGAGGGGCAAGATAAAGGTTTTCACTAGTTCCCAATCACTCACTATGTGGCAGGTACTACTCTCTACCTTACGTGAGACAAGAGACCACCGACCCATTCCTGGATAAACAAACAGCGCTGGGAGTCAGAGCAGTCAGTAGAAATTGTAGTTAGTTATACCTCAGTAAAGCTGGAAACAGTGGATGATTGTAATCTACTCATTCATTCTACATATATTTATTGAGCACTTAATAGACGAGAGCTAAATTTTTCACAGGCTTTCTATATGTCAAGCATTGTGCAAAGGCATAATAAGACTTACCTAATATGCTTTTTATAACAACCCAGTAAGGTAACTATTATCCCTGCTTTACAAGCAAGAAACTGGAGGCCTACTAAGGTCCAAGGTTGCCACCATAGTGAAAGGTAAATCCTAGACCCTAGTTCTATCTGGTTCTATATTGTTATTTTGCTTAAAGGAAAATGAAGAAAAGCCATCTCACCTGATAGTGAGGTCAAACAGCCTCCTGAGTAGAAGGAACAGCTAAGGTAAACCTCCGAAAGTAAAATGCTGGAACCAGGCAAAGGACGGAGGGCAGGACGTGCTTGGCTCCACGAATGAGATGTGTGAGGACAGTGGTTCCGTGCTTTCCGTAAAGAAAGAAACACGGGTCCTCTGGACCTTTGTTCTTATCGATGAAATAGGTTAAATTTTAGCTCTCTGAATTAGTCACTAAAACACAATCAAAATACACACACACATACCACACAGACACACACCCATCCCATTACAAACAATGGCAAAATCAACTGAATGCGTAACTCCATCATGCAGTACAAATAATCCACATGAAGGAATTACAGTAAACACAAGGTGGAAGAAGGTTGAGATTCCATATTGTAACAAAAGGGACATGATTGCCTATAAACAACACTTTCCATTTGAGCATATAATTAAATAACTTATGTGGCAATTAAATTACATGCCAATTAAATAGAATTGCAAGCTTTATAAAACAAGTTTAAAGCAAATGGAAGTTATTACTGAAGCACATAAATTGCTTTTTTTCTACTAAGTTGAATTGACACATTAAAAATTAATACTGACCTATGTTATGTACTTTCTATATTTAGAATATAAGTTTAAGAGTCAAGCTGTTAAAAGTTTTCAAGGTAAAACTTAAATAAGGTTAAGAAAGTTCTCTGCTTTTTTAAATCCAAATAAAATAATAAAGGAAAATAAGTATTTTAATGGGTCAGTTTTACTTGTATGCTCTTGGGAATTCTTCTTTTTTCCCTTCCCACGATCCAAAGTGAGGTTTTCTTTGAAGCAAGATGGCAGGTATCCAGAGCTAAATTTCGAAAGCACATA
>VMDR010012478.1:0-26518 GCA_007922815.1 Macrotus californicus | reverse complement strand
ATAAAGGTATAAGTGTTTTTTTACTTTGTATTTAAAATTTGCTGTCGGTTAACTAATAATGTTTCTAGCTAAGGCAGATTCAGGGAGCAGTAGAACTGATACAATTTCATTTCATAAAATAAATTACATAGGTACTATCTTAGACTAAATTTAATCCAGCTTTGCCAGTAGCTTAGGTAATAAACATGGAGAGACTGAAAATCTGAAAATTCTACAAAACACTCACTAATTCTTACCATACATGCCAACCAAAATCTAGTATGCATCAACAAATCAGACAAGTATTATTTATGCAATAATAATTTTAATAATTTAGAAATTTGAACAAGATGCTAAGCACGTGCTTGTTTTTCATCCAAGGAAGTGTGTGTTCATTGAAGTAAAAGCCAAAGTAATCTATTGAAAGATGGGCAGTGTGGAAAACCCATAATCACCTGATTAAAGAAAATGTATGTGGGAGTTTTCAAGTTCAATAATTCAATTTTACAAGCTATGTCAATGTTTTGAGTAAGCAACATATAATGTAGTTTTTCTTGTCAGCAAAAATAAATAAACAAATGAACACTTTTTCAAAAAAAAAATTGAGTTTGAGAGACCAGTAAAATCTAAAACCCATGTCTCTCTATATCATTACTGTAATGGTTCTGTTATTCAACAAGTATTTTTTATGCTCTGCTCCATGCCAGGCAGAGTACTTAAAACCATGTTGATGGTCTAATGAGGAAGAAAGCAGAGCTTCCCCTCATATTATGAAGTTTGTAATCTCATGAGCCTGGGAGACTGACTTTAAATAAACACACAAATACATGAAAATGATATGTATGGAAAGGAGAGGCGTCTGAGTACAAACACACGCACACACACAAAATAGGGAGACTTTTTCTCCTCCGAGGTCGAGTGAAGACTTCCCTGATGGAGGAAAAGAATACAAGGATGTCATAGGAAAGAGAAGGAAAGTGGCAAGGTGCTGAGTGGGGATGTGCACGGTGCCTGTGAAGGGACCGAGGTCTCGATCTGCAGACAGGGGCCAGAACTCAAGTGCCAAGTTCCAGACGTTTGAAGGTCAGAGCTAAGGCCCTGCTCAGAGATGTTTGACTTTATCCTGAGGGCAATTGGAAGCTGTTTAAGGATCTTAAGTAGAAAGGCTAACAAGATTAGATTTGTGTTTTGAAAAGGTCACTCTTCTCCCAGCGTGGAGAATGGATTTTAGGGGGCTCCAGCGGACATGGGGAGGGCCTTGGGGGGCTGTTGTAGTCATTGGGTTGGAGGATATGGGAGTCTTCAACAGAACAGTGTGGAAAAGATGAGACATGGGCAATGGATTTGAGACTTGAATACATTTTATATCATACAAACAAAGAGTTTTAAAAACCAAAACGTTGAAATACTGGCTGAAAGCATGGTAGTAGCACCCAGGCAGAGGTGCTAGTCACCACACTTACCTGATGGCTTCCTTTCTGAAACCCTTCGTCCCGCTCACAGGCAGGCCTTCCCCCATCTCCCAGCCACCTTCACTCTCCCATACACACCTTGGGAATCCCACCTTGCTGTGAAGAACTGCAGCATTAAGTACAACACTGGCATAAAATGTCACTAACCTAACTTTTTCCAAATACACAGATCCTAAAACTTGATCCCCTTCTTTTCGGTCCACATATGGACTTGTTCTTATTTCATATGAAATGTAAATCCAGTAAGTAAATGTATTTTTGTTTTCCTTTAAAGGTTTTAGATGCTACAACAACTTCATGTCTGTCCTCATCAGGACTAGTTCACCTGTATTTAATATTCCAAATAATATTCTAAGGAATTCTTAACAAGTGGTGGTTGTTTTTTTTTTTTTTTTAAGTGAAATCTTCAACGAAACAGATATGCTCTTGGAGAGAATACATAGACACTGACTAAAATTAAAAATAGTGTTCTTTTGCTTCAGGGTTTTCCCACGTGGACCCAAGCAGCCTTGACGAGTCCACTGTAAGAAAGAGATTCTAATTGTTGGGTTCCTTATTGGTAGGAGCTAACTCACTATAGCCCTGTTCAGCAACTCAGCCAAGAAAAGATGCAATGGAAATATGGACAAACATTTTATGACTTCTCTAATGGCAATCATGTTTTCTAACTTTACCCCTTTCTTGGCATTTCTGCATTTTGAAGCCTCCATCAGTTTCTTCTTCTGTTCTCGTGACTCCCCATAGTAACCGTCTGTAAACAAAGAAAAATCTTCACATGAGAGAACAGCTGAATAGCCAAGATTTAGGGCACATGGTTTTACTAGATGCTAAAATAAAAGGAAAGTTTACTGCAGGGTAGTTAAAAAATCACAGCACTATATAAAAATTCTTGTTTCACACTTAGCACAGAAGGAACTTTAAAAAGATTACTTTTTTCCTATTCAATTTTTTCCCTTTTTCTATTCATTATTTTGTGAAAATTAGAAAATACAGATAAGCAAAAAAAATTTTAAAGTAGGTGGAATTTTATCATTCAGAAATATCCACTGTTAACCTTTTGTTGTATAGTTTTTCCAGTCAAATGTAGTTTATAAAAATGGAATAAAATTTGAAATGCAGTGAAGGATATAGTGTAGTAACAGAGGAAAGCCGGGCTGGAACCCCATCTCTTCCTCCCACTACCTGTGTGCCCTTGGGCTGGTTGTTTAAATCTTGAATGTGCGTACTTCATAGAGTTGCTACAAGGGTTAATTAAATGAGTTAATATTTTTTAAAGAACTTAAAATAATGCCTGATACATATCAAGCAGTTATACAGCATTGTAATCTACTTCTCAATCTTTGTAATAGAAAGTGAATGCATACTCATTATAAATACATGCAGAAATACACTGAGTAATAAATCTCTTCTCTTTCTCCCTCGTACCCCACCACCCATATAACCTCTTCTCTCGAATGGAAGGACATGAACATCCCTGCCCTTACACGTCTTTCTGTGGCTCTGTAGACGACAGTGTCCATGAAAAGAAGTGCTGTGGGTGTTAGAAGTTCAGAATGCTCAACACTCCATATTCCATCTCAGATCCTGTACACATAGGACCATCACAGAGATGACTTTAAAAGATGCTCCCTTAAGACTTCAGTAGTCCTTCAACATATTAAGAAAATCCTTCTGATATTCATATTTATGGAAATGACTGAGTTGCTCTCTGCAAAACCCAAAGATTTGCATTTGGTGTATTGTCAGTTTATTAGTTCCCCCTTTTTTGAGGCGTGAGCAATATTCTAAGAAGCAAATTAAAGACTTCACGGTTCGCTGGCTGCCGTCGGTTTTTGGTTATTTATGCTGTTTGAATTCATAAGCAAACAAGTGAGCCGATGGTTTGTTGGGAATTGGTGACTAATTGATACACCAATGGTGGATATAACATTTATTTGCATACTTCAGAGCTGCCGGGGCTCTACAATAACCCTAGTCCGTAGCACTCATTTAACAACAGGATGCTCAAGGAGTGATGGCGATGACATGGGGGACTTGTAGAATTTGAGGAAAGGAGGGTTTAAGGAATTTTTGGAACTTGGCTGTCCTTTAGCAAATTGTATGGCTGCTGCTTTGCCACCAGCCAGATAGTAAGTATATGGAAATGTGCAATGGCCAGTGTTTATTTTTTCGTAAGAGTTGTGCATCAAAATGAAACGGTCTGTGGTAATCCTCAACCTTCACCTGCACGCGGGTTAATCTAGTTAAACAAATAGGAGTGCGTTTGGGTGTCAAGAGGTTGGCCTGGTAGACGCTAAGATTTTCATTTTAGAAAAGGCTGTGCTAAGAGAAAAATACTCTCTGCAGCAGCTAGTTATCTGGTATCTGAATTTTCTGTTGGCAAACAGGTCCTTGCATGTCTTTGAGGCATATGGAAATTGATGATGAAAGTGCCTAGTGCAACTCGAAATATAATTTGATAAAGACTGAAGCGGTGAACTGTGAGAAACTGTTAAAGCCGCATCATCAAACAGGGCTTCAGAAATAATGGAACAGATCTACTAACCCTTTATGAGTAATATTGGGTCAAAATGAGAAAAGCACATGGTATGTACAAAAAGTTTAAATATGTGAGGTAATGCTCTTTTTAATTGCTATTATTACAAAGACCACTCCAGAAGTCTCCACCCAGACTCCTTTCCATTTATCTCTAAGTAGACAATGACATCACGTCTCCACAAAATTACTCAGACTCAGGGGATGGAACTGGCTCGTTCAATAGGCAATGCCATGTTTGGTGCTGGCACGATACTTAAAGCCTCTCTCCACATTATCCTCAAACTAAAAAGAACATTTGATGGTGGCCAAATGATTAAAAAAATTTTTTTCCTCTAGGCTTCAAGCACTCAGAAAATATGAAGAACAGAAATAGAAATGCACCATAAGTATAATCATAAAACGTCAAGAGAAGGAGAAAACTTAAAAAGCGAGAAACACTCCAGTCCTCCAAAGGCTAGCAGTTTGTGAAGTCATTAGAAGTCATTCCACACGGGCTGAGTTTGAGGAAAAGTCAGAGGTTGCTTTGTTCTTGATTCTGAGCGAAACCAAACCCTACCCAGACTCCATACAAAGGCAACCGGGGTTTGCCTTTTTCTTGCTTGGTGCACGCCACTAAACACGCGTAAATGACTTATATTCAGGGAAGTCTGTGATTCTGTTCATATGAATCCATGTCTCGGGCTGGCAAAATGCCTAAGCACAATCAAAGAGGGGGGTAGGAGCCTGCCTTTTCAAACAGGCTAGAAAATTTGTACCAAAAGATCACAAGGCGACAGAGACAGCTGGAAAAATTGGAGCTGGGGCTCTGATTTTCGTGCCAATGTATACCTAATGCAAAGGGAATGCAGAGGATAGATCGAGAGTTTTGTATGTTGTTTAGTTCCTCGGCACTGTATGTACACGGAGGTAAAATGTAATAATTTAAAAGTAACATTATTCTATACCATAACACAAAATCCCTAGCTGTTGCAAAGAATTAGTACATCGGAATCCAACAACAAGTTTCTAACAAAATAAAATGAACACAGACAAAGAAAAAAGCATGAAGCAGTAACTCCAAACTTAGTCAATAAAAAGGTGAGGTATCTCACTAACGTCCCTTAATAATTCTTTGGAAAAATAGTCCTAACCAGAGTTTTTACATACATACCGAGTTTTCTGTAAGATGGCTTAAAATGCTTGATACACAAGGGTTTCCAAATTGATGATTTTAGGACATTTGTGCTTCTAAAGGAAAGTGCATGACTTTTCTTTGGTTTTAGTGGTGGTTTTATTTGTAATGGAGGTGTAATTTTTCTGCATCATCTCTATTTGAAGGACACTTTTTGTTCAAGGTGCTGCTGTTCAGTGTAATCCTGGTCAAATGAAGGATGTCACCCACCCCTGAAATGCTGTGTGGAAACTGAAGGTCACTGAAAGTTTTATTGAGATGTGTTGAAAGTCTCTGGGCTCCGTGTTGATTCAGACTGTGTTTTCAGGCTCCGGCACTCTGTGGCCTTTGACAGGCGTGAAGACAGGCTAGACCAGGACAGTTCTTACCACACAGCCGGTGGTCACACAGAACAGCCCATGGAGATGTCTGTCACTGAAGGGAGCAGTGTCTGGAGGAGAATCAAAAGGGGAAAAGACGTGGAAATGGAGTGTGTGTATTTGTGTGTGTGTGTGTGTGTGTGTGTGTGTGTATGAGAGAGAGAGACAGACAGACAGAGACAGAGAGAGGAAATACTCGAACACTGAAGGTAAAAATGAAATCCTGAGAAATATCAGTGTTGGGGCTCACAAGCAGATGTTTTCTGTTCTCTTTTATCTCCAACAACTTTACTAATGAAAGAGTTTAAAAGTAAAGATGGTGAATCAGACAATTACATTTTAAAAATCTTCGAGAACCTTTTGGCATCTTTGGGAAATTGGCTAATAATTTCCAGAAGGGGGAATGGAATATTCCTAGAAACAACCAACTTATTCCCTTACTTCATTATTTATTGTAACATTCTCATCTTTACTAAAGCAACATCGTGTTTTACATACTAATTATATCATTCACTACTTTTCTAACATGCTTTTTTGACAATCATGTGCTCTTATGTTAAAATTCTTTTTTTTAGGGTGTTTTGATAATAGACTGGTATGTATCGAACATACATTTTTATTTAAAACGTGTACACATGCCCTGTAACTTTTCTAAAAAACAGGATTAAAGTACTCTAAACACATATACACATAAACTCATGCACACTTAATATGTAAATTCTTTAAGCAAGCCTGGTTAAGATAAAATCGTAAGCTAATATGTAGCTAAGCTTATAGCCTGCCCTGCTCTCGTCACTCCCGCCCACCCTTGGTTTTCCAAATAAACAGCAGGCCCTAAGGGCTCTTTGAACTCTAGAGTGTTTAGCGCCAGCCATCACTGGCTCTTGTAGCTTATCTTTTCCTGGTATTTCTATGTGATTTAATAGTTCAGGCTGGACGAGGGAATGAAAACTTGTGGGTCTGTTTCTGGAAGCTTTGCACTCCCATTGCCATCTGGGATAAACCAAATCACCTTTCTCTGCCTCAGCTGTTTTCTTGAAACCGTGTCTGCTTTGCAGCGACGGAGTGAGGCCTGCCACACTAGTGGGAGTCGCTCAGAGGTGCAGCAAACTCTTCCTCTGAGTCACGCAGGTGTGTCTAGTAATTAAGTGATGAATAAGAACCAGCCTCTCGATGGTGGTATTAATTTAACATCCAACATTAAAGTGACATTTAATTGCCAAGGGATTAATAAAACAGATCTTTACTCTATTAGATCGGGATTCTTGAGTTATAAGTAATAGAATCTGACCCTGGCTAAGATCAGCAACAGAGAGTTTATTGAAAAGCAACAGGATTACATCAGCTGGAAGGTTTGGGGTGGGGGATGAAATTTTTTGAAAATGATTGCACCCATGTATATTCTATCACAAATGTTCTTCTTCCAGTGTGATGCTGACTGTACTCTGTTGACAGTTGGTAGGTCTGTGTTCTTTGTCTTTGAATGTGGGTGGGCGTTTACAGTGTTTTGACCAGGAGGGCAGCAGAAGTGACCTCACAGGACCTTGGAGGCTAGGTCATTAAAAAGAGGGCTTCTGCATGGATCTTTCTGGAAAGGTGGATCGTTGGATCCCTGAGGTGCCATGTAAAAAGTCTGCCCCCCCCCCCGCCCCCGCCCTTAAAGCCTCCCTGCTGGACAGACCGTATAAAGATTTTGAGAGATGGCCGAGGAACCCCATCTGCTCCGGCCCCAAGCTGTTCCAGTCCTCTCTGACCAGGTGCCCCACCTGTGAACCAGCCTTCAAGCCCTGCGTTTAAGCCACCCCAAGCAAAAATGATAGAGGTGAAACAACCCCACCCTGCTGAGGCCTGCTCCGCCTGCAGTCTTCCGCGAAATAGATGTTGTTATTATTGCTTTACACCATTACATTTGAGTGGATTGTAACAACCATGGTAACTGCAGCACTTGGAAGGAAGCAGGAATTGAGGAGCAAAGAGCTGGGAACTAAAAATTGGAAAAATGTCTTATAATGTTAGTAGGGTGGCTGTGGTACTGCCACCAGGATGGCTCAACTCCAAAAGTCTCTTCAATCCTGTGTCACTTGCTTAAGAGTCAAAATCCTGGAGAGTACATCCAAAGACCAAAATGAAGTTGTAAATGCACCTCCTGCCTGTCTCTGAGTGACGCTAGGAAGAACCCCCAGCTGCTGCTGAGACTCCCCAGCGGGGAGGCGGGCACCTGGACTTGTCATCCCCACCAAGACTATTTAACATGGGGTAGGGTGGGGGAAGGAATTGGAGTGTTCTGCAGGACAGCAAAGAGATGACAGAAGTCTAATAACAATGAGTCCACTCAGACCATATTTCACTCCACTTCAATAAATAAGTTTGTTCAGTTACAGTATCCTTGAATACAAATTGTTTGCAAGTAAAATGTATGTCTTGTCTGCTAATTGTGTTTTGCAATAAAGTAATTAACTAGGATTAGAAGATGTCAGGCTCCTTCTTTCCTGCTTTCCTTCCTCCCTTGCTTCCTTTTTAAAATGATTTTTAATAATTGAGTATTTTGCACTCAGTCTACAAAATATTCACAAACACAAGAGCCTGCAGATTACAAAAAATACTCAGAGATGCCTTCAACCTTTTTTTTTTTTTTTTTTGAAACAAGCTGGAGGAATAAATAATAAATTGATAAAATACTAAAAAATTGTCAGGACCATTGTGTCTCGAACCATAGTCTTTATACACTTGTGTTTCATCTGTCTCAAGTGTGGCAACACACACATGCATGCGGACACCCAAAAAAACTGACTCAGCCACTTTCCATCAAATATGCTGCTCAATTTCTTAAAAAGGGGAAGACTCACTGATTGTTTGACTGGATCTGAGTTTTATTTGACTGGATTGAAAGGCCATTGATCCAGTGGCCCCTTGGATGGAAAATGTAAAGGATCATTTTTTTCCTGCTGTCATTGCTCATACAAAATTTGTTTTTAGTTATTTAACAGGAGATGTTGTTCCCTTTTAGACGATGGTACACACAGTGGAAAAAATGACTCTTCAAAATTGAGATTTCCCTGTAATTTTACACAGGAAAGGTAGAGACAGTCTTTAAACCAGGATGCCTTCTTTTCAGTACAAAAACCATCTGTAGACGAGTCGTGATTTTCCCAGACATTTAAATCAGATTGCGCGTATTTAGACACAATATATACCCTAAGACAATGCATCACTGCTAAGATAGTTTATTACCATGTTCTTGAACTTGCATAAAATAGACCTTGAAATATAACAAGATATGAGGAATTCAAGCCAATCTTGGGAGTCTTACAGAGTTTCAGATTTTAGTAGTGAAATTATTTTATGGAGAGTAGATAGATGAATAGATACGTAGGATAGATACATAGACAGATGGTAGATAGAGGTAGGAATGGATATAAGTTCCTCAGAAATAGAGAACTCCAAAATTCTGTTTTCGGTTTTAGTGATTGTTTTCCTCCTTTTTTTCTACTACTTCTGCTTCTGTTTAGCTTGATTTGGCCAGTGACATCTGGTAAAATAAGGAAAGTGCCTTGAGTGTGGAAAAGCAGCATGCAAGTGAAAGGCCTTTATCACTCTGCAGTGCCCTACTGTTGTTTTTTCACTACTGTGTGGAAGCAAGACTTCTCAGCCTCAGCGTGGCTGGCACTCAGGCCGGGAAAGTTTTGTTGTAGGAGCTGGCCCGCACATTATAGGCTATTTAGCAGCATCTATGGCTTCTGACCCTCTAGCTCCTAGAAGCAATTCAGTACTTTTTAAAAATTGTGATAAAATACACATTACATAAAATCACCATTTAAATAATTTCTAAGTGTGCAGTGCATGGCATTAAGTACATTCACATTGTTGTGCAGGCATCGCCAGCATCCATCTCCGGAGGTGATGCATCTTCCCAAACTGAACCTTCAGATCTATTAAACAGTAACTTGCCCTTCCCACCCTCAGCCCCTGGTAACCCTCCGCTCCACTGTCTGTCTCTGTGCATTTGACTACAGTCGATACCCCCTACAAAGAGAATCACACAATGCATGTTCTTTTGTGACTAGTTTATTTCACTTAGTGTGATGTCTTCGAAGTTCATCCATGCTGTACCATGTCAGGATTTCCTCCCTTTTGAAAGGCTGAATAATAGTCCATGGTATGGATACACCACGTTTTGTTTATCCACTCATCTGTCAATGGACACTTGGTTGGCATTCCCCTTTTGGCTATTGTGAATAATGCTGTTGTGAACACAAGCATACAAATGTCTGAGTTTTGGCTTTTAAGTCTTTTGAGTATATAGACAGAAGTGGAATTGCTGGGTGAAATGTTTCTAGACATTGCCAAATGTCCTTTGTGGGCAAAAGTGCCCCAGATTAAGAACCACTTGCCTAAAGAAACAACCTTCTTTGAACAGTGATATTTCCGCAAAGCTGAATCACGGACTTTTAGGTTTAGAAGGAACATTAGATGCCATCTTGTTGAGTGAATCACCTCTACCTTGCATTTGGTCCCTAGCAGTGCTAGGAAACTCAGTCACCTCCAAGGCCACCCCAGACTTTTCCTATCAGTTCTTCTTTCCTTAATCTCTTTTAGTCCCCTGGTTCCTTCCCATCACACGACAAACATGTGCATGTCTCTGTACCTGCATCTTCCACCTTCTAGTCACCGGCAAAATCATAATAATCTATAAAATTTCAACTCCCATTTATTCTTTAATCAATTAACATGTGAAAATGCTTTTAATACAATCACCAAATTGCTAGATTCAAACACTCCTTTTATCTTTCTTCTTGACGTAATCATAGCCATATCCAGTTTAATCCAACTCAACTCTTCAGTATGTCATTTATTCAATAAGTGTTCCTTATAACTACTACATATCACTGTGCAGTAAAGATTTTATTAACTTCTGTCCCTGGTTCCTGGAAAGTAACCTCTAAACCCTTGGAATTTCCCAAGTGCTAGGTATAGTCTTTGTGATGCACCCCTCAGATCACACTTGAAAGCTTATACTAACAAGAAGACTCACTGTGGGTCCCCAGATGGTTTGTGAAAGTGGCCAGAAAGACCAGCCATGTGATTAGACTTTGGGACTTTGAATCTGTGATACATGCCTGACCTCTGGGGAGGAGAATGGGACTGGAGATTGAGTCCCATGGGCAACAATTCAGCCAATCCTGCCTGCATAATAAAACCCTGATTAAAAACGGTGGGCACTGGAGTTCAGGTCAAATTCCTTGGTTGGCAAGTACTCCATGTATTGGCACCTATTGGTGTGCTAAGAAGGTTATGTGCATCCTGGAGACAAGGAAACTACACATTTGGGACTTTCTATGTGCCTCTCTTTTTGGCTGGTTCTGATTTGTATCCTTCTGCTGTAATAAAACTGTAATCGTTAAGCAGAGTGCCTTCCTAAATTCTATGAGTTGTTCTAACGAATTACTACACCTAAGGGGGGAATGGGAAATTTTGAATTGTAGCCAGCAGGCCAGAAATGAGTGTGGCCTGGGGGACTCCTGAATTGGTGGCTGGTGTCTGCGGTGAGGCAAATCTTGTGGAGGACTGCGCCCTTAAATCTGAGAAGTTTCGTTTCGCTCTCGGTAGCTAGTGTCCGAAGGCGTTGCAATCACTCAGAGGCACTCTGCAATACCGTGTTGAACAAACATTGTTTCCTGGCTTCATGGAACTTAGAGTAGAGAGAGAAATTAAAATATAACCAGAAAACCAAACACAGAAACTTCTCTGGCTACAGATGAGTTAAATTTCCAACAACTGTTTATAAGTCTATTTGTTTCTATATCCAAAATGATTCCATATGAGTGATGAACATATGCACATCAATTAATGTTAGGTTTCACTTTATTTTCATCATAATCTTATGCTGTTAATTAGTAGTTTTCATCGTTCTCACTGCTCGTACATTCATTGGACATAACGAGATTAATAATGCTCATAAAACACCTCAAAATTAAGCACAAACATAGCAAGCACTAGAGAAGGAAGGAAATGAAAACAAAATGACTAAGATAAAAATGTCTGTACATGGCCATTTCTGTCTTCAGTCACTGGTGAGCAAAATTGACTTGGCTTTGTCCCGGGGCCAAGCTTTGTATATACAAATGTCTATGAATTTAAGTTGAACTTCATGAACAGAGGATGTACGTACATACATATACATGGATAAATAGGTGGCTCATCTAGATGGAAGCTGAGGGAAAGCTTCTCAGCAACCTGAAGGTTGAATAAAAATTAGGCAGAGCAGGGGGGAGCACCATTGGAGGTAGAAAGAGCTGGGTACATTTAAGACAAAGGCTAGTCTACACAGGGAATGTGTGGAGTGAGGAAGCAGTGAGGTGAAGGAGTCTGCCTCAGCAAGCTGCCACCACGGCTCAAATGTCAGAGGGTGCTGATGGGTCATGTATGTTTGGGTAAATGATATGACTAACACTGGAAAATGTGCCAAAGTGGAAAATATACCCCACTGGGATGTAGACTTCCTGAGGCATATAGGTGTATGTGTGCATGCTCGTGTTTGTGATTGCTTGCTTGTGTATGAGTGACTTAGAACTATAATAATTTGGAGCTAATCACAAGGAGACATCTAACATGAATTAAATCAGGACATTCTATGACTTGTTTTTGTTCATATTAACAGCAACACTATTGGGTGTTATTGTTATCAATCAACTTTAAATAAGAGAAGGGAGTAGGTTTGAATGATTGGATTGGGTTTTGAACTCAAGCAGCACAGCTCCAGAGCCCTCTCAGCTACCCAGGTTCTAAAAAACACACCCATGTCGGAACACACTGCAGCAGGAGGTGCATTCTCGCCACCACATAGGGGGCCACTTGTGAAAATGGTGAGGCTGTGGCTGCATTACCACACCTCCAGCCTCCAGTCAGCAGTGGCTGTGAATTGTTCCCACACCCAGCTGTGAGCCAGGGATCCAGCCTTGGGACTAGTGGGGAAGGTGATGACAGAAAATACTTCTGAGGATTAGGAATCTATATTAGAGCAACGAGTTTCTTTAGAAGACTGGACTTCACTAAATCAAGTGAAGGGAATTTGGCGTGTGGAGCGATATCGGAGTATTCACGCCAAGGCGCCTGAATTTCAACTCACGGCTGACCAAGTCTGGAGGACTCCGGTTCTATGAGGTTATCCAGCTGATCTTGGCTCTTCACTTCCACAGTGGCATTAGTACTGCGGCTCCAGTCCTGAGCCTTCCACGGGTAAAATGATGCCACTCCATTCAACTGATTTCATTTCTTCTAAGTTTCTATTAATCTAACATCAAAACTCTGCAGACTGAGCCTCATCAAACATATTTAACAGTATTTCCCCAAATTCTCCAAATGTTCTTGTAGCGCTAGTCTTGCTGATAGCATATTGCCCTCAAAAACTCCTTGTGCTTTCCCACTTTAGTGTATATTTGGCCAAAATATTCTTACCTGTTTTATTCTACTTTAAAGCCCATTTGTACATCCTTTCGTGAAGTTCCTCCTTGAAAATCACTTCCTTTCTAGATTACCCATTGTCTGTGGGGGACAGTTTTTGCACATGATTATATTTGTTCTTTATTATACGCTGCTTTGTCTTTTCTCTCAATGTTTGGTACAGAGTTCCTAAAGGTGCCACGCAAACTCCTGGCAGACATGGAGAAGACTGTAGGTGGTTCTACAAAAGTAGCAATGAATAGCATCGTATCACGTTGTGAGAAACGGATTCCCTCTTTGTAAAAGCATTTGTTTTATACTGGTCCATATTTAACCCTATATGACAGAAAAACCGCCCTGTATTTATTTATTTATTTTTACCAACTGTGCTGTTTATTATTTTACTTAACAAAAGCTTTACAAGTGTTGTATTTACCAAAGTCTTGCACAAGAGTTTACTAAATAAAGACAGGGTGCCCAAAGGGACCTGCTCTGTAGCTAAGGAAAAAGAATGTCATGCAGAGGCATGCCGAAGAGAGAATAAGCTAGGAAAACACAACTGAAATAGTTCATCTCCTTTAAAATAAACAAATACAGAAGGGAGAAAAAAGGGAATACATTTTTAGCTGACAGAGTTTACAATTTTATTTTTACATTTCACAATATAAATGAAAAATTTTTGTCCCACGACTCCCCTCTAAGACTATTTTCTCTCTGACAGGAAGAGGGAGTGAGTCTTGTCACGCTGTTAGAAAACACCCAGAGTCACAACACCACGCTCTCCTGGTGAAGTAGAACAAGTGATATAAAACAGATAGCAAGAGGCCCCCCTTTCTCCTTATCTGTCTGATCGAGTCATTCCTGGCCAAGTGGGTACCACCATGGGGTGGGCAGGAGGTCTCATCACTGAGGACCCAGGTGTCATTGGCATGTGCCCTCCCATAGGTGGCCTCATTCCAGGAGCAGGTCCCATTGGCATCATCCCAGGAGCAGGAGGACCCATCACTGGCATCATGGGAGGGCCCCCCATGTGGGGTGCTGGCATCATAGCAGGGAGAGGTGGAATCATTGCCCCTGCAGGAGGAGGAGCAGAGGACGGAGTAGGAGGTGGCTTTGCCTGCTGAAATGCTGCGGTTGTTTTCGTCCATCAGGCTCGGAGCCTGCTCTTCCATCCATTTCCAATAGCAGCCTTTCACATTCTTTGTGTGCCCTCCCACTGCAGTGCATCTTCCTCACAGACGGAGAGTCCTGGGTGAGGTCCGCATCGCAGTAGTCGCAGTAAAACCCGGGCATGTCGTTCCACAGGCTGCTGGCCACTCGGTTTGGCCACAAAGACCTCCCTATCTTTAAACGAAAGTGTCTCAGTATTGGGATGGAACAGAGTCAAATATTTTGACTCCATTGTATTTATCTTTATAAATACAAGGCAAGTAATAGAGATAAACTGTTCACCATGGTAATATAATTTTAATAGATAGATAAAAATAAAACTGTAAGTAAATTTTAAAAATTAAATAAATACAAGTAGAGTCTGTGTGTAGGTGCATGAATAATCATAAAGGGGTACATAAATGCCAGAGGTTTGGAAAATTCTGATTTCATTAACTACAAATGTTATGTCACGGTGAAGCATAGGTTGGCCAAAAAGTCCATTACGTTTTTTCTGTTACGATGGCTCTAGTAGTGAGTGCTTGGTGGTCTTCAACTTCATGCCAAACAATTGTGTTAGATTGTACTGTCACAGCTGTCATATCAGCATGCATTTAAAAAAATATCAAAATAGGTGAATTTTTGTGCAGCCATTTTAATATTGAAGATGGAAGAAGATACATAATATTTCCGCTTTATTATTTCAAGAAAGGTAAAAACATAACTGAAATGCAAAAAAGAAGATTTGTGTAGAGCATGGAAAGGTTCTGTGACTGATCAAATGTGTCACAAGTGGTTTGTGAAGTTTCTTGGTACTATTGACATTTTGGCCAAGTAATTCTTTGCTGTGGGGCTGTCTTATGCATTGGAAGACATTTAGCAGCATCCCTGGCCTCTACCCACTAGAAGCCAATAGTGAGAGATCACCAACATACTCAGAATATCCAAATCAATAAAGTTATTGGTGAAAATGGAAAAATGTCTCTTTTATTTTATGGAAAAAATGTAACAGGCTTTTTGGCCAACCCAACAATTCTCTGAGGTAATGATGTTCTTAAGAAGAAATAGGGGACAATGGAGAAAACACTGACGTGAATATGGAGAAATCTTGGTTCTAGCTTTGACCTGAAGGCTTAAGAGGACACATTTAGGAGTCATGTCACCTGGATTTGAGTTCTGGTCTTACCATGTGTTAGCTGTACTAACTTAGATGGTTACATAGACTTTAAGGCAGCAACGTCTGCCAGAACTTTCTGTGATGATGTCTTATGTTCTATAATTTGAGGTGACTAATGCAGTAACCACTACTGAGCACTTGAATTTGGTCTGTGCAACTGAGGAACTGAACATTACATTTTATTTAAATGAATTTAAATAGCAATATATGGCTAGTGGCTGCTAATTGGACTGTTGTGGCCCCAAATCTCAGTTTTCTTATCCATACAGTAAAGATTATGATAATAATTGACTCAGGGGATAGTTTGAGAATTAAATAACACATATACGTAAAGTGCTTAAAAGTTGGCACAAAAATTATAATTAATAATATTAGCACTATATTTAACTAGCTTTATGGGTAATTTATTTCACATCTCTGAAATTCAGTTGTTGCTTCTGTATTTTAATGTTAAGGTGTCTAAGATCACCTAAGTACCGAGGTATTCCGTACAGGTCTGCCACAAGGCCCGAGCGTAGGATGCAGAGTAAAGGCTCCATAACTAGTAATAAAGGAGAACTTAGATTGGGGTGGATTTTTTTAAATCTTCTTTAAAAGTTTTAAATTTCTTAGATTTGTAACGTTTAAATGTGTGAGATGGGAGAAAATGCAGGGTGACCAAAATAAACTTTGAGTGAATTAAAAATATTACTTTATGTCAAAAGCATTCTAAGTTGGATCTCAAAGCCAGCGTGAAGGTTTGTTGAATTGCATCTGTCATGTGTTAAAGTGTCTGATATTTTGGTCTTTCTGTCTCCAGTAAGCTCCCTGCCATTGAAATTGAGAACAATCTGACAGTAACCAGAGGGGAAGTGGGAGGGGATAATGGGGGAAAGGGGGAAGGGTTTTCAGGAACAACTACAAAGGACACATGGACAAAACCAAGGAGGGTGGAATCAAGGGAAGGAGGTGGGGATGGCTCTGGTATGGGTAGTGGTGGGGGGAAAATGGAGACAACTGTACTTGAACAACAATAAAATTTTTTTTTTTTTTAAAAAGAACAATTGGAGAGTTGCCATTTATTAAGAGCCTAAGGGGTGCCGAGCACCTGCCTCATTATTGCTTCTTTCACAGCCATCTTACAATGGAGGTGCCGTTGTCCCTATTGTAGAAGCCAGAAAACTGAGCCTTGGGCAGAGCAAATGAGTTGCTCAAGGCCACACGCGGAAAGCTGGCCCTACCTGGTTATAAGTTTGCTGTCTTTCCACCACAGCACATTACGTCTCTGCAGGCCCATCTAGTGAAGTTACAATAGCCGCTCAATCATTTGATTCAATTAGCTTATTTGTTTGAATTCATCTAAATCCGTATAGTTCTTTTTTAAAAAATCCACACCCAAGTACATTTTTTCATTGCTTCTAGAGAGAGAGGAAGGGAGAGAGAAACATCAATGCGAGAGAGAAGCATCGGTTGGTTACCCCCTGTACATGGCCGGACTAGGGAGCCTATGCTCTGGGACTAGGAATAGAATCTGCAATCTGGGTATTGATTTTATGCCCTGACGGGGAATAGAACCCACAGCCTTTCAGGTTATGGGACAACACGCCAACCAACTGAGCCACACTGGCCAGGGCTTAATCCATATAGTTCTTTAGAGTTCTTTTTCAAGACTATTGCCAAGGATTATGATTTTGTGTATATGTTTTGGAGGATTCTGCTGTGAAGGCTAGAAAATAAATTACTAAGGTATGGCTACAGCATTTGTAGTTAATATATTTTGGCAATTAGAATCGGGATCTAGGTGTTTTACTTGGAATATTACATTTAATTCTCTTAACTCAACCCTATACGTGCTATTCTTATACCCATTTTATTGACAGGTAAACTGGAGCACAGAGGACAACTTATTTAAGGAGACTCAAGTGTAAGTAGAATTAGGACCCAGGGGTTGGGTACCAGCATCCAGGGTGTCCACTACCATACTGTGCTCCCTGCTGGTATAAAGCCTGAGATCTGGTATCTAGGAGGGTTTCTCCCGAAGCCTCCTTACCATGACCTGAGCGTTTGTTGCCTCCCTCATGCTATTTTTCTACTACCCGTCTCTCCTCCGTTTGACTTTTTGCGTGTCTACATTCCAATTTCTTTTCTCCTCTGCTTGTTTTTACTATTGGGATACTTACATAACATTAGGAAGTATGTGGGTTTTATGCCAAAAAAGAAAAAAATCTTTATTGGCCGAATAGTGAACTTTCGAAGTACCTGGAAAAGAAAACTATTATGTGAATTCAATAAGCAAAGAATCCCAAATCTCAGTTTCTCCTTCATTTTTGCCAGTACAATTTTGATGTGGTAATAGAAAAAGCAGTTATGTTGTACTAAAGCTCTAATATCGTATTTTCTGTTAAGAGCGTATGGTTTAAAAAAATCCATGTAACTTTCTGTTTCTAGAAAAACTGTAGTTCTCAGAACTACAATATTAAAGATATTAATGAGAAATATCCAAGGGGAACACTAATCATTTGAGGAAAAAAATACATTTTCTGTGTCAAGGAAAAAATATTCCCATGTTGTAAGTGGGCCAAATTATGAGAATTTAGTCACAGACTTTTTTTAATAGCACTTAGCAGAACAGTTAGGATAATCTATGCTCCATGGCATCATGTGGTACGTTCAGGATTTGGCATTTAAGTATGATACATGTTAAATTGAAAATAGCCACTTGTTAAAAAGAAGGAGTAAGAGAATTCTATGAGTGATTTTTCACCTGTCAGAGGTTACCGGAAGCTGTAATTCAAGAAAAAATGAAATGGAAAGATGCAGGTTGCCCAACAGACCAGCGCTACTTCGTGAACCTCCAGCCTCCTCAGTGGGCTTTGCAACTGACTGGCCAAGAAGTGACACACTTTGATAGTGACAGTCATGGGAATCCACGGCAAAGGGGCTCAAATAATATGTAGGGTTTACAAAATCTGTAGAGTATGTACAGGATATGCAATGCCTGCCAGCTAAGCTTAGTCAATAGTGTTTTTCTTCCATTGCTGCCTGACTAGAGATGAAACAAAATATAATAAGTTGGATGCTACACGCTGAACGCTACCACTTGTAAATTTACATGATTAATATTTATTCTAGCAACTAACCTGGGTGCATGCTCTAAGATTCTATAAATTGTAAGTCTTCACGTCTCTGTAAGCTATGAGATTTCATCAGGAAGGAAACAATATATATTAGATAATGTGAATCATATTTTAATCTGATGTCAACATTGTAAGAAATTGTCAACATGTAAGAAATATGTTGGTTTTCATAGGGAGAACCATATGAAATTGTCAATATTTAATTTAACTATTTTTATCTACAAAATGTCAATTTTAATATGGTTTAACCTATTATTTTAAGATGTGAATAAAGCATAAAGCAATGATATTATTTCTGGATTCTAACAATAATTGGAGTTGCCCTGGAATTCATTCCAGTTAACAGAAGCTATGAGGATTTGAACATTTTTACTTCCTGATTGTATTTTTTCCAAACAACAAAGATAATTTATTAATTTGAAAAATTTTTATTTCTTAACTCTTGAAATAGTTTGAGATAATTCATTTCTATGTTTTCTTTTTTTATTGTTGTTCAGTTACAGTTGTCCCATCTTCTCCCCATTGCTCTCCCCTACCCCATCCCTGACACACTCACAGTCAATCCCCCCATTGTCCATGCCCAGGGGCCCTGCATTCATGATCCTTCATTTGCCCCTTCCCCTGTTTTCCCCTGTTTTGAAGTGATGAACTGAAAAGTAGAGTTTGAAGTGTTCTCTGACATCCTTAAATGTATCCGATTTGTTTGACACAGCAGACACTTTCACAATTATTGTGGATCCAAACAAAGAAATCATAAATAGATAATGCAAAATATCTATTGATTTGTTTGAGTACTTTTGGTGTCAACCTGAATAGCAATTAAATGGCAAAGAGAAGCATGGGTAGCTTTTTCTCCTAGGAAACTCTACAGCCATACCAAGAGTCCCTTGTTTACATAACAGTAATGAAGGAAATTAAAATAGTAAAAATAAAGGAAATACTTAAGACCTTGGTCCCTTGATTTAGATATATGGGGTTCATTTTATCATTTAAACTGTAGAGCGACCTCTCCAAGAGTGAAAATTAAGTGACTCATTAAAATTATCACTACTAAAACCCAAATGTCAGCTAGTTCCCTGAAAGAACAATTAGCAAACTAGCAAATTATTTCCCTGTATGCTTTGTTTCCAAATACAGTGATACTTCAGTAATCATTGGCTTCAGAATGTGTCCAATCCTGTACTCATCACCTTTTGTTAAGAAGAAAATGTTTCAGAACTTGTTTCTTGCTTGGACTCATTGAACTTGCTAGAGATGGCATGAGTCACCATGCCACCCCGCAAGAGAAAATGCTTCATCACTTGGTACTCATCGGTTCAGGCACTTGTCATGAATTCTGGAGCAAATCCATGACGAGTACCATGATGTCACTGTATTTCAATTCTACAGAGAAGTTTCAAAACAGTACAACGGTTATGTATATACTCACCTACATTCACCAATTGTTCAACTGCTACCATTTTGTCCTGCCTCCCCCCACTCCTCTTTGCTGCAATTATTTTATCTATTATGACAGAAAGAAGCAAAGATATATATTAAGGCAATTTTCAAAGATCTTTGCATGCTCTTCATGTGTGAATTTCTCCCTTTCCCCAGTTTAACCAATGGGTCAAAGATGCATAGATAGATCCTGTCTTTGGAAAGTACCAAGTTACCTCAGGAACTCACTGCTAATCCAGCCCTCTCCATACCACAGACTTCAAAAGTTTATTCCTTCAAGAAAGAGGAAGCAGGGGTGGTAATTTTATCATTTAATCAGCAGGACATGTAGGTGACAGCGATATATTCCCTTGGTACCTTCAACAACAAAACAAAACTCTGGCAAATCAGTTTAAAGGGGGAAAGGATTATATTATCTACTGCCTATCAATGCAAGGTCTAACTTTCCCAGCAAACTCCTTTGGAGAATTTATGTGTTCTTCTCACCTGATCTCGTGCTTCCTCTGGAATAATCTGTTCATTGGTCTCCCTGCCTCCAGTATCTCCCTCCATTCTTTAACTCATCCTGCAGACAAGTGCCAGTTCACCCTTCTGGAAACTCTACTTTGGCCAGAAACTGTCACTGAGGTTCTTTGGCTAACAGGTTAGATTCCAAACTCCTCAGTCTAAGATTAATATTTGGCTGATATGACCTGGCATGTCTGAATCAGTTGTGAAAATATTAAAATTCTTTCAAACTGGTTGGTACAGAGAAATACTCCAGTGACTCTCAGTTACTTACTGATCTAGCCCAGAAGCAGCTCTGGCAGAGGGACTTGGGAGTGGTGCTCCCAAGGGGGGTGGTTAAGAGTGAGCACTAAGGGTAAAGGCAATGGAGGTGCTGGCCTGGCAGCTCCTCTCAGTTCCAAATTAAGATATCATCCTTATTTGGGGTCTTACTTTCAGACCACACACTTAGTCCATTAAAAAGAAATAGATTTAAACAATCTGGCCATGTCTCACCATCAGCACCGCCACAATCTGTCTAGTCCAGCCCTCCATCCGCTCAACCTTCATATCAGCACATCATCCTCCTGTGACTAACCAGAGTGATCGTAATGTTTAAGTCGGACATACCAGGCCCTGCTCAAAGCTCCCAGTGCCTTCCTTGCACATGGTGGATGAGTCGTCAACTCTCGTATCATGGTCCTCGAGGCCGTAGGGATCCTGCCTCCTCTCTGAACTCACTTCTTTCACTTCCCTGGCTCTACTCGTCCTGGCCTAATTCCCATCCCTCCAACGTGCCAAACGTGGAACCATCTCAGAACCATTAGCATTTGTTCTTTGCACCTGGAACACACTACATGAATTTTGCTTCCTGGCTGCCTTCTTTTCCTAAGTCACACCTTTACTCAAAGCCACTTCCTTAGCGAGGTCTTCCCAGACCACTTTTGAACACTCTTATCTCCCCTACATCAGTCAATCTCTACTTCATTACAGAGCACTTGAAATCATCTTCAATCTCTCTCTTTTTTAACAAGTTTATTTTCTATCTCCCTCTACTGGACTCTGAGTTTCTACACGGCAGGGTCCTACTCCATCATTGCTGTATCCTGGCACGCAGAACAGTGCCTGGCCTGACACATGCATGTTAACTGCTTGTCTAGGGACAAAAATTAGAGCCCAGAACACAGGCTGGATGATAGCTGTTCTATCATCACAGTGTTCCACTTAATTCCTCATTTGTTGGCCTCCTGTGACTCCTTGGCCTCATCTCTCCTACTTTTATATAGCAGCACCAGTGATGTGCTTGACACTAAACTGATTTTTTTAATCTATTTTTTTACTACAATAAATAATTAGCAACCTCTTATAGAGCTTGGACAGAGACTTCTTGGGGTAGCTGTATCCTTTTCTTTCCCTTGATTTTGATTTTGGGAAAAGAAAGACCAGATTTGTTGAAAAGAACTTGGTTATAATTTTTTAAGTCATCTATATTTTCTATTAAAACAAATGTTATAAATTGGCAGCCCAGCCATTCGATATAGCACTTGGATATGATCTGCTTTGCTCAGCAGTATATTCAAGTTTTTTCAATGTACCTTTAAAAATAAAAAAGTTCATTTTTTATTTGGCAAAAAATTATATTTTCAGTTTCTCTTAAAAAATAAAGATCTGGCTATAGTGAACTCAACTTCATGCCACAGTTGGCTGGTGGTGAGTACCAGTTGCTCACTTCAACCTGGGCATGAGCCCTTGCAGTTGTTCTGGTCTTCCCCTATCCTTTCTCACTCATTTGTCACCTGCCTGGGCTCCTGGAATAATGTGAGTTTGTGATTCCTATTATAAAGAGAGTTTTCATGAGGGTAACACTTTACTTTTCTCTCCTTGTTAGACGGAATTACAATGTCCCCAGCTCATCTGATCCAGGGTCCTGGTTTCATTCGATGAGCTGGGAGTTGAAGGAAATTTGAAAAAGAAAGCTAACGTAGATGTGATGGGAGTTGGGAGGGGAAAAGTTAGGAAATGGACACGTTGTATGGGACATGTCTAGCCTCTGTTTCCAAAAAGAATATATAATTATAAATTTTGAAAAGTAGTTAGGATTTTCCCTCAGGGCGTTAGAAGAGGCAGGCCCTGAGGTTTACGAACCATAAGCTCTATTGTACGCCCACCTCTGAGGGAGTGAAGAAGAGAAGGGCAAGCGCTAACAGCCCTTAGATGTTAAACATCTGTGCTCACTACACTATCAAACACGGAACCAAAGATTTTACTAGCTGATAATGGCCGTAATCATGAAGTTAAAAATGACATAATGAATACAGAAGGTTCTATGTCAGGTAACTGGATAATATCCAGGATTAGCAATATCTCAAATAATTCCTAAAATTTTCCAGGACATTATCACAAGTAAACTAATACTCATTCATCGCTACTCCAAGATACAACCATTCAGAGTCTGTAGGTTGATTTCAAAGGCTAACCTGTCACTTCTGGGTTTACTAGATGAAATTTGCACAGTGTCACAGGTGTCATTTTAACTACTAGTTGAGTTCTGTGACATGAAACCTAAGTTTGGATCAATGCCACACTCAAGACACCAGAAAATCATTTCCTGCTGTGTCTCAAGAGAGAAAATAATGTTTCAGATTATAAGAGGGACACAATGATGTCCTTGGCTAAAAACAAAACAAAATAAACAAAACAAAACAAGCACATTCCAATCAGAGAACACCAAGAAAAATAATAAAGCATGCGGGGAAAAGTAAAATATGAACAAATATTCAAAAGTGTGTTTGGCCACTATTTTGTACACTGCCAGATTTCTAGCATACCTAACACCATTAACACTTCCTAACAAATGCTTGTGTTTTGGAAATTTGCTTCCAGGGCAAGTATATGTAATCAGAAATAACTTTCCTGATTTAAGCAAGTTATAAATGGTGTTTGAGGTCTACATTTAGGCCAGAGAAAACCATTTCATAGTTATCAACTTAAAAACATAAACATATTATACAATGTAATCATCACTGATAACATTCTTTCTGAGAAAACACATTCTATTTTCTTCCTTAAAAATCTAGAAACATGATTTCCTTAATAGAGGAAGTGACTTCACCAGTCTTCTGGGGCTAGGGAGAGATGCAGAACAGGTCTCAAACTAGGGAACGGAGAGGAGTAGAGACAGGAAATTGCAGAGGACAGGGCTCTGGTAGGGGAGTAAAAGTTCCCAACATGGATAAGGATAGAATTTCTTGAATGGTGTTTCCAGAAAAGCTCTTTAGAGGGGACCCATTCAGTGCACAAGAAGTTTCTATTTGCTCTTCTTTGTTTTTCACACCTGGAGCGCAGACGTGATGGCTGGAGTTGCAGTGACCACCTTGTAGTCAGGAGCTGACTTTCAGCATAGTAGAAGAATGAGAGAGTGAACCTGATCAATTTGTGAAAGTGGTAGCTGTTTTACTGGCCTGAGTCCGCCTGCTTTAAACATTATATGAGATCAAAATAAACACGGATCTTGTTCAAGTTGCTTATATTTTAGGACTTTGTTCCTAGAAACTAAAATACTATTTGTAAGTGATACAAGGGACATAAAGAAAATGCATTGGGCCTCCTCTCTTTGCCAGTCATGGCTCTGAGGATAATAAACGAAAGATGTTTCTTGCTTTCAAAGTGCTTAGTCTATAGCAAGCAAAGAACGACTGTAATAATGTGTGACAAGTGCTGGTGTGTTAGGAGAGCACTTAGAAGGGACATGCAGTCTCACTTGGGGCATCCTTTTAGTTCAATAAAAAATTTTTTTTGTATTATTTGGTGATTCTGCTAATTTAGCAAAAAATTTTGGTTATTATCCAGCTGTATCATATTGGAAGGATTAGATTCTTACATTTCACCCACCCTCCCCCAGTTTTCTCCGTCCCAGTGAATGGCAACCCTCCTCAAATTAAGACTTCTGTTTTGTCTTTGGTGATGTGTTTAGCTGTGAGGTATTTTCATTTATCCTCTTAGGCATAGTTTGAGTTTTTTGAATTTGTGGATTGACATCTTTCATCAGATTTGAAAACTTTCTAGTTATTTTCTCTTTAAATGTTGCTTCTGCTTATTATCTCTTTCCTATTCTCCTGACAGCAGTTAAGAATGTGTTAACCCTCTCCCTGTCTCCTCTGTCACTTATGCTCTCTTCTGTAGTTTCTACCCTTTTGTCTTTCCCGGCTTTATTATGGTTATTTTCTTCTAGCTCAGGAATTATCCCTTCAGCTACATCAACTGTTCATTGAATTCTTAATTTTGATGTTGTAGTTTTAAATTATTGAATTTCTTTTTAGTGTCTTCTCAAGTCTGTTTTGTCACTTTTTAGGAGTTTTTTGAACTCCCTATTTGAAATTATTAAGACGGAATTTCATAGTTGATTAATAGTTTGTGATTGAAAAGTGCCAGGATTGAGAATGTTGGTTGGTCGATTTCTGTTGGCTTTTATACCTGCTGGTTTTGTATTCTCATGTATCTCATCTGACCTGATTTTACCCTGATTTGAAACAATATTTATAAAAAAAAAATTGTGAAGGTCATTTTCTTTCTCTAGAGAGGATATTCTTTTGACTTGGGCACCTGTACATTAGCAATTAAAGATCATTCTAATCCAATTTCCATGCCTGAAGTTTTTCTGGGTTTCCCAGATGACTGGTAGCTGGTGCCATCTGTGCAAGGGCTGATTTGTTTCCAATTCACCTAACTCTAATAATGCAGCCCTTCAGGGTCCCAGGCTGGGGTGGAGATGGCTCAGCAGAGCTCCCACTCTTGCCAAACTTTAGACTCTGAGTTTTATTCCCTAAGCTTTTTGAGGATGTTAAAAAACAAAAACTCAGTTTCTGGACCTCCTCTCTTGGATGGAAAAATATAGGGCAAAAATAACCTCAAGTATTGGGCTCACAGCTGTGGATTTCCATCTTCTTTTGATCTTAGTTCATTAACTTTGCACTTATTTGTTAGCTGTTTGGTTATCTCTAAGAGGTTAAAACAAAACGTGTACCCCACCTGTATTAGTAGTCTTCAGTAATGATTTGAATGATCTAATCTGCCATTACCAATAGTCGAAGTCTAGTTCCACCACTTCCTCTCTGAATTATATCTGGAATCTATCCAAGTATCTCCATTTCACTACCAACATCCTAAGCATCACTATTTCTTACCTAGAGCACTGAAATAGTCACTAACTTCCCTGAGTCCTTGGTTGCCTCCTTGAATCTAAGGTTTCCCAACTCAGCACTGTGGACATTTCGGGCAGAATAATACTTTGTTGTGGGTTGGGGCAGGGGAGGGAGGTGCTGTCCTGGGCATTATACAGAGCATTTGGCAACATTCCTGGACTCATCCCACTGATGCTAACAGCAATCCCCCACCCTTCCTCCCAGTTACATAAACCAGAGTGCCTGTAGACATTGCCAAATGCCCCCCAAGGACAAAGTCACCCTCCATTGGGGACCACTGCTTTATTCCATCTATTACACAGAGACAAAACTAAACTTAAAATATATATGAGTTGTTAGCCCCTCCTCATTAACCCTTTGGAATAGCTCTAAAAAAATTATTCAGACTTCTTGTGACGGCTTTCAAGGCCTTACACACAAAGGTTTCTGCTTCTGCTCCTAACCATGTCCCATGTCAATTTTCTATTTCAGACTTTGTCATTTAGTCACACTGATCTTTTCCTCCTCAAAATTTTTACACCTGTAAGTCCTTTGCATACAATATTTCCTTTTCCTGGAATGCCTTTGCTCTTGCTGCTCATCCTGTACAACTCAGCTTAATTGCCATTTCCTCAAATAGACATTTTGTTGAATGAATGAATGAATGAAGCCGTTTTAATTCTCGGTTGGATACTGTCTCAGGTGAAACACCTTACTCAAGACACTTCTAACAGGACAAGACAAGCGAAAACAAACAAAACATAAAACCTAGCAACTACTCTTACCCCTTCTACCAAGGTAACTTCTGATATTCTCCTGCTTTTCTGAATCTCAGGAAAAAGAAGTCTGGAAAACAAAGCTGGACAGTCCTCAGGGCTTTTTCTGCTCATTTCCACCTGCCCCCCACCAATAATATTCCTCAGATAGTTTCATGATTCTATACTTTATGACCAAACTAATGGTTTTCGAGGGGATTAAAAACAAATGAAGTTCCTTATTTTTAATTTTTGT